>OZ019974.1:28839459-29073141 GCA_963970395.1 Ephialtes manifestator | reverse complement strand
GGTACTCATCTGTCAGCCAATCACAGCGTTCGATGGTCTTTTGTAATGCTCGGGTACGTTTAAGGACATCTAATATGCTAATTAATAACCACCAAATGTTAAGATAAGGCTACCAATGATCAGGGAACGTTTCTGCATCGATTAAGACCTCCCAAAGCAAAATCGGTCTAGAATTATGTGTTTTACCGGCCATAAACGTTTGTCCATATCCTTGCTTCCGGTTCTGTCGAATGGAAATTAGTTTTTTTAATTTTTCTCGAAAACTAGTGACCACCAAATGTTCTAATTATGATATTCTTGACCACCAAACGATTGTACATCGATTGGGCATAAAAAAAAATTAAATTCGTGAAAAAAAAAAAATCGGCTAACTTCACCGGCCAATTTTGATTAATTAATTAACAATAAACGGTTCACCACCAAATGCTCTAATTAGGCCACCAATGACCACCAATCGACCACCAATCGATTCCGATAATTTAGAATCAGATTCATTAAAATCATCGGCTAACTTCACGGAGGTGCTTGTGGCACACCTCGGCAACAGTTGATATAAAAAAGCATTGATTCTTATGGTAGAATATAATTTACAGAAGATTTTCCGATTATACTAAATGAACAACTGAAAAGTATTCTTATAAGTAAAAAATAGGTTGTGTAATTTATTTCTTTGTAATTTTGGTTATGGTAATAGCTTTTTTGTTATTCGATTTATTTCGTAAAAAGGGTACATAAATTTTCGTGTGCCCGGTGTCGTCTGCACTTTTCGCCGGTGTTTATGTTTATGACAGCTGACAGCAGCATTAAAACAGCATTGAAAGATGGAATTGATAATCAGAACGGGATTCAAGGCGATAACGCATGCAATTGATTTTAATCCACAAGGTATTATAAAAGGAAAGGTATATTCTGGTAGTTATTCTTCGTCGTGCAATAATATTAATCGAGACTAATATTATTGCACGACCAAGAATATTTCGCGACAAGGTGACTATACATGGAATTGAAGTACTCCGATATACCGACAGTCTTGGTAGCGTGTGTCGATAATGATGAGAACTGTAGTCGGTGAATATTATTTTCGGGCAAAATCACTTTCGGCTGAATGGACTTTCGTCTCCTCTGTCCATTTGGGGAAAATAATGTTTCGGTAATATACAGAGTTGAATGAAAATTAAATTGGGATGGTGTCGCGTTCGGGAGTTTTACATATCGTCGTTTTGACCAAGCGACAGAATAAATATTCGTGTAAAAGCATTTTGGGAATTATAAATTTTCGATCATTTGCTACGTTCGGGATTTCGACATATCGTTATTCGGATGTTTGAGTCGAAAATTATTCGGATCAAAGCAATTTCGGTATTTCGAGATTGCGTTTCATTATTGCGTTCGGGACTTAGGCATATCGGCGTAACGGCTTTTCGAAAGATAAATTTTCGAGCAAAAGAGCTTTCGGTATTTCAAACATTCTGCATTCCCCACTTTCGGGATTTTAGTATTTCGGCAATACGACTTGTCGGCTTAATGATTATTCGTGTGAAATACCGCTCGGCCATTTCTATTTTCGCGGTTTTTAGCCGGACGGGGACTTTGGGTCTTTGCCGAAGTGACGGCAAGCCGAGAGATGTGAAGGCGCGAGCAGGCGCGCGATGTCACGCTCGCTTTCTCGCGCGCTCGAAATTCGAATTTACAAACGCGTTCTTGTGAAACTATAGCGAAAAAGGTAGATTACAATTAATATGCAAAATTCACACATTATTAGTCACTATAACCCAGTAAATTTACGATAAAAATTTCACACCATTAACAAATGTTTACTTTTCCATCTCATACAAAGTATGTAAAATAACATTAAAAAAAAAATGGAAAACCATAGTTAATCCATTATTCCAATGTTTTTTTAAGTTCAAATATTTACACATCATTTAATAATCACTACAGGTTGTTATTATTACGAAAATCATAATAACAAAACAGATTGCACTTTAAACTATACTTTTTCAATTAATGTGGATTTACAATTCCACTCAGAACTTATATATTATATATTTTGCATCTTGACTCAAAACAAAAAACAAGCTAATGTAAAAGTTACAATGCTTTTAAACATATGAACAGAATTATTAGCAAATTAACAATAAAAATAATGAGTAGTTGAATACAGCAAAGAGTTTATTGTCATTTCAGTTATCCAAACATAAATTCTCAAATAGTTAGTTATGAAAAACTGCTATTGAATACTATATAGATTATGTTGCAGATCTACGAAATTACTATCACTCTTCCTAAATGGTATTTATGAAACAATCTACTAAAAACATACAAACTAACTTCACAAACTAACTTTACGACAGTAACGTGACGCCAGTAGCAATCGTGATGAGAAAGTCACGTCTTGCGATCACGCCAGTAGCAAGGTTTTAAATATGTTTTTAAAAAAACAACGTTAAAAATTAGATTGTATCTTTGAATTGTTGTTCAACAATTTTCCTTATGATATTTTACAGATTTTTTAAGTTTGAAAACATTCTTTAAGATTTTGTGTGGATATACCTTTAAAAAACCTCAACACTTCAAAACAATTAGAAATCTCTAGATTCTAAACAATCTTTGATTTTCTCTGTAAAGTGCTGAAAGTGAGGGAAATTCAAAGGACTTTACAGAGAAATTTCAGAGAAATTTTCCGCTATTTTCAGATATATTTTTATATATATTTAGAGAAATATTTTCAACAAGGACAAGCAAAAAAAAAAAGTTACATTTTGGAGGCAGTCTAATATAATCATATATGATTATATAGAGACAAAATTCATATATGATCAAATATGAAGCGTTTATATATAATTATATATTACCATTTGCGCCCGGGTATTTTTTTATGCTATGATGTTTATATTATTGGAACTTCTGTATAAGTTTAATTCAGCATATGCTTAGTTTTTCAATTCACGTTCTGTCTATTTGATCCAGGAAAAGAGACGTAGCATAAGTGAAGCGGTTAAAGACGCGATTGATGCGGGTTACCGCTTGTTCGATACCGCTTCGGTGTACAACTCCGAAGGTCTTGTTGGCGAGGGCGTCAGAGCCAAAATCGCAGAAGGCGTAATTAAACGTGAGGACGTATTCATCGTTACTAAGGTGCGTATATATAGCATATATTCCATATAAATATTAAGAAGAAGGAGCAGAGTCAGGTATCTCTGTATTTCTAAAAAGATCTCGACCCTAGGGTCATGATTCTATCTCCACAAAAATGTTTATGAAAATGGCCTCCCATGGGGATTTTTCTAAATCCCCCAAGGGATTTAGAAAAACACCCCAAGTTCGGATGTTTCTGACAATTTCTACAATTATTATCTTTACGTCAGACTTAGAAAAATATAGGTCGACTGTAAGTATAGTATTGTATTTATGTAAGTAAAAAAAGTGGTATGGGACACCATACCACGTTTTCTATGTCTGACGGAAGATCAGTAATTGTGCAACGAATACCATTTTTTTTTCTATGTCTCGCATTGCGAAATTCGGTCCGAGATCCACAGATACAATTTTTTTTATAAGTCCACTGGCAGCGAAATATTTTAAGACCAGAAAACAATTGAATCGCGTTGAGTTTTTCGAGCGGCTTACTATTTTACCGTGGGGAATCGTTGCGAACTGCATGGCCCTAGTGATTACTGGGGCTCAATTCTCGACTTCGCTCGAGCTCGGTTTCATTCGAGATTCCCTAGATCCTCGAAAGTAGAAGAGGCCCAAGATCGCGAGACAGAAGGGGCGTGGCCTAGTGGCGCCAGGCGCCAGAGGGGCGTGGTCTACTGACGCCATAAATGGGGCGTGGTGGGACATCCCCTCCCCTCCCTAGAGTGTCTTCCTCCCCTCCCTTGAGTGCCCTCCCTCCCAGACAAGCCCTCTGACTGTCCCTCCCTTTTCCCACCCTTTCCCTCCCTTGAGTGCCTTCCCTCCCATACAAGCCCTCTAATTGTCCCTCCCTTGAGGGCCCTCCCTCCCACACAAGCCCTCTACTTGTCCCTCCCTCTTCCCACCCCTTAACCCTCCCTCTGAGAGAACGACTGTTATTCGTCTCTATACTTGTCCACCACCCCCTCCCTGTACGCATGTGATGTTAACTCACCCCTCTTCTCCTATCTCTTGTTTCCGTCCATGCTGTGGACCAAGATCGCGAAAGCACCACGTAGTTCGGGTATTCTGCTGGGGTCCGAAAATTGACGGTAGCGCCACCGGTGAGCGCCGCTGGAAGTCCCGAGCGGTGGCCCAAGATCGCGAGAGACGACGTGCTTTCGGCGCTCCGCCGTGGGTCTGACTGAGAGTCGATGGTGGCTCCGCCGGTGAGTGTCGCCAGAAGCCCCAAGCGGTGGCCCAAGATCGCGAGAGCCGGTGCGCGCTCAGCGCTTCCTTACGTGTCAGATTGAGGGACGATGGTGGCGCCACCGGTGTGCGTTGTTGGAAGTCCGGCTGGTGGTCAAGGATCGCGAGAGACACGTGTGCTCCGTGGTATCCGACTGACCGTCTACAGTGGCGACGCGCGTGAGAGAGATATCAAATAGCGCACGCGGCCCAAGACCGC
Organism: Ephialtes manifestator; assembly: GCA_963970395.1. Lineage (NCBI taxonomy): Eukaryota > Metazoa > Arthropoda > Insecta > Hymenoptera > Ichneumonidae > Ephialtes > Ephialtes manifestator. The sequence goes on along the minus strand of OZ019974.1, from coordinate 29,068,556 downwards.
GAGAATCCCCTCCAGTCGCGACCCCCTCCCATAGCGCTCCCACCTTCACCCACCAGCGCGAGATGATCGGCGCGTCCGTATACTTGTTCTGCTCGCGCTTTAAATTCATGCTTATTCTTTGAATAAATGAAGACTTACATATTTATAAATTAGTTTATTTAAATATTGTTTATATGATACATTATTTTTATAATAATGTTCAGACACACACACACACACAGAGCAACCAAACGACTAAAACTAGAAATACGATTCTTAAGAAAATCCGATTATAAAGAGTACATGTTATCCACATTACAGGGGCCTTCGTCATTTGGCTGTAGCCGATTCCTTTATTGTTCCTTGGAGCAATCGATTATGAGCATGCCGTCGATGGTATCCATCGTCGTAGGTTTTAGAGAGAGAGAACCTGAGATGATGGCGTCAGGAGTGTTTCTTTATGAATAACCTATCTCATCGGTGATCGTCTGGTTAAATGTAGATGACTCATATGTCTTGGAAAATGAGGGTAAAAGGTTTCGAATGATAACAGTGATAAAAGAAATACGTTTTCAGTTATATTTTGTGTTTGGATTAAAATCTAAAAAAATACTGGTTTTATGTAGTCTTGGAACATGAGAGAAAAGGTTTCGAATGATAAAAGTGACACAAGAAATATGTTGTCAGTTTTATTTTGTGTTTGTATTAAAATCTAAAAACACGTCTTACAAATTTTTTATTTTGTGAATATTTCTTTCAAACATAAGTTTTGGTTTTCATTCAAATATAAAAAATTCCACCGAAAACCTTTTCATGTTTCGTTAGCATTAAAAATCTAAAAATATTACGTCTCAAAACTTTTTATTTTGTCAAAATTTCATGCAAACATAAAGTTTGGTTTTCATTGAATTATGGAGAAAAGATCCCCGGAAGCCTTCTCATGTTTTGTTTGTATTAAAATCTCAAAATATTCCGTCTGAAAACTTTTTGATTTTGTCAACATTTTTTTCAACCAGACATTTTCGTTTTCATTCAAATACGAATAAAAGGCTCCTGCAAATCGTTACATGTTTTGTTTGTATTCAAATCTGAAAATATGCCGTCTGAAAACTTTTTTATTTTGTCAACATTTTTTTCAACCAGACATTTTCGTTTTCATTCAAATACGAATAAAAGGCTCCTGCAAATCGTTACATGTTTTGTTTGTATTCAAATCTGAAAATATGCCGTCTGAAAACTTTTTTATTTTGTCAACATTTTTTACAAACATAAATTCTTTGTTTTCATTTAAATACGAAAAAGGCCACCGGAATCCTTTTCATGTTTTGCTTGTATCAAAAATAAATAAAAAAATGACATCTGGAAACTTTTTGTTTTGTCAATATTTCTTTCAAACGTAAGTTTTGGTTTTCATTCAAACATAAAAATTCCACCGAAACCTTTTCATGTTTTGTTTGTATTAAAAATCTAAAAAATATGACGTCTCAAAACTTTTTATTTTGTCAACATTTCTTTCAAACATAAATTTTTTTGATTTTATTCAAATATGAAAAAGTCAACGGAATCCTTTTCATATTTTGTTTGTATTAAAATTTAAAAATATGACATCTGAAAACTTTTATATTTTGTCAATATTTCTTTCAAACATAAATTTTGGTTTTTATTCGAAAATGAAAAAGACCACCGGAATCCTTTTCATGTTTTGTTTGTATTAAAAATCTAAAAATCGGTCGTCTTCAAATTTTTTATTTTGTCAACATTTCTATCGAACATAAATTTTGTTTTCGTTCAAATATGAAAAGCGGTTACATGTACTTTGTTTGCATATTTTTAAAGCAAGATGTAAAAGTCCGTACGCTAGAAAATTCGATATAAGTTTGGAAACGAACGTGACTCGAAGTTTTTTTATAAGAGTGTTTTGTGCGTATCGCTAGACAAGATTGTTGAGAACATACATTTTCATCCTCTGTTACACGGCTGTAATACTGATGAAAACGCTGAAGCGTAGGGTCGTCACTACACTTACACAGAGCAATACTTGCTTTGGGAATAATGGTGCGTCATTCCCCTATGTCAAGATAGGAGAAGGCACGACGAGCCGGGTGGTGTTTTTCTGTTTACAAGGTTGGACATATTTTTCATAAGGGTCGTTTACTAAGGTTACGAAAAGGAGTGTAGTTAACTTATGTTCTAATGAATGAAAAGTCGACAATATCGTACATCAACGAGAACAATTTAGGTGAAAGTTCGGTAAGGGTTAAACGGTGCCCATAGGCTTTCCAGATTTCGTTCGTGGCTAATGTACACGGATACTTGATGTTCGTGAAAAAAAAGGAAAGATGGAAAGGTCATATAAAAAGGAGTGAAGCGACAAGTATACTGAAAAATTCATTACTAAAGTGTTCAAATCACCATCATTTCTACTATTTAGTCAATGTAGTGGGGTAGAAAACTATAAAGTCTCCTGAAGACACCGACCTTCTACAATTAGCCATCGACAAGTTCCACGAGACAGTTGTCGTTCTCATGTTCTTTCCTTGGAAGACTCAACGTTATCAACTTCCAGGAATAACTTTGAGATTTGTTGTGGAATTTTATTCGCGGTTCATACGATATAAAATTATTCATTAAGTCTCAACAACAAAATTAACCGTTAAAAAATGGATCATGTACGGAATTATCCTATTCACGGTTTTCTCAACATTAAAATAGTCACTGTAGAGACGCACTGGCGAATCTATGCAACGAGGGATGATGAAGCAGCGACTCGCGATGCGATCCTTCGCGGTGTACAATGTTACGATCGTACACTGCTTCACAGTCTCCTCGAGGAAGAGATATTTCGCGGATCACTAGTGCTCGCGAATATCGATAACAAGCTTTATCGTGGTACAGTGCAGGATCAAACGAGCAATGCGGAAAAAATTCAAGTATGGCTGGGTGATTATGCCATCGAGGCAACATTACGCCTTGAACATTTATACGTAATGCCATCAATCGTTCAACTTGTGCCATGGCAAGTTTTCGCTTGTGGAATACTCGACGTATGTCGCATCGGAGGTACCGAATGGACTGTTGACACGTGCCATGGACTTCGTGAATGTCTCGTCGGCCATAGTGTCCTCATGCACGTATGGTTTCCGCATGTGTCTGCCGAGGTTATTTGGGTGGATATACTATGGAATGATGGGAATGAACGTGTCCCGATCGTGGACGTGATGTTGGGTATAGGCCACGCACAGCTTGCAACAAGCTCGAGAGAATTCGACTGGGGAAATGGTGACGGCTTCTTTACTGACCGTCGCCGAAGCGTCAACTTTGACAGGAAGCAGGCGGCCCACAGACATAGGAATGGTATAGGCTGTCAGGAAGGACAATCAGTGTATTCAACAAATGTTGTAGTCGATGAAGTTGAAGACAACGGTGGTTCGCCGTCACACGAAGACGATAACGACATCGGCCGTCTCGATGATGTCGAAAATGCCCACGTCGAATCACGTATACAGGGGTATATAAACCATGCGCGTGACGGATTTATTAGTTGTGGTGAAGCGGATGACGATAGCGACGTCGAGTGATATGTATAAGTTTAATATTCGTGGTAAGGTATAAAAATGATTATTATATTGTATGCTTAAAACGTAATTAATTTTTAATCGGTATCGGTTCCGGATTTTTCCGGCACTTATTACTACTTACATTACTACTATATTACTTATGAGCTACTGCGAAAATGGTTTAATACACCACTTATTGAAAATCAAAATATGCGTTGTAAATTTTGTGAGTGGTATGTGCAAAAAAACTTCCTACATATGTACATTAATTTAAGAAAGTTTTCAACAGCGTGCCCCCAGCTCAATTGTATTATACAATATCAAAATAATACCATGTTTTCTGAATAAAATATTGTTGTAGATGAGAAAATACTAAGAAAATAACTTAGTCGCAATATCAATATGTATACAGTAAAAACGCAATAACCGCTCGATCTCCCCATCCAAATTCTCATCTGTAAAACTCATTCGTTATCAGGATGTTTTCGTATGCTAAATGCGTTATGCCAGTATCGGCCGATAGCACAGCATAAGCAAAATATTATAATATGACATAAGTAACTATCAGAGTGAATCATTCAGTATAAAGTATTAAAGCAAAATTCTATAACTGTAAAATCAGCATGTAATTGTGCCACTCAGTGAAGATATTCGCAATAATGTCTCTCTATTCAATAATTATTAAAATAAATTATTGGATATAAACTGTTACACAAGCCATATTAGAAAACCCGGTTACAAATTTTGTTCAAGTAGCCATGGTTGCAGTATTTTTACATTTTTGGTAGCGCAATTCCTTTGGCTCAATATCATTGTCAGATCTTATTAAACAGCGAAGATGGAAAACAAAATTAAAAAACAGTCCTGTTCACATCCTTTTCACAACATCACTTACAAGCAGTGTTGTAAAGAATCTAATGCTTATAGAAATAAAGATGATAATAAGAACAGTTCTATAATTACGATTTCAAAATAATAACATGTACCGATTAAAACACAATGACTACATTTTTTAACAGCTGCAAAAAATGTTATTATGGATAAAATTCCATGTCAATCTTTTAGAAAATGAAGAAACATAATTATTGCATTAAAAAGTAATGCATTAATTATCGCTTACATTTTCACTATTTCTACCCCTATTTAAGCGAAAAATAGTATTTTTCCAGCTAAACAAATGCTTACACTCTACTTTATTATCACCACATATTATTATTATTTTGTTTCGTAAAATGCCCGACCGGCCCCGTAGGGCTCCGACTCACCTAAAGGACGGGCGGGTTAATAAAAATCATTCTGCCTGACTGCTCCTCCAACCCGGAAGTAAGCAGTCAGGTCAGTCCAGAATCGTGTAACCTAAGTAGACGGAGCGAACCCAGAATGACCGCCTTCTGCATTCGACCCGCAAGTGAGTCGGCTTTCTGCCGACAGGCGGGGATGATCTTAATGTTCGTGACAAACGACGGCTTCATTCCGCCGAGAACGCCGATTATGAGTACCACCAGCTTGACCGTGTACCCTCGGTATAGCCCGCGAAGCTCGAAAAGGAGATCCTGATATTTCGTCCGTTTGTCGTCTTGTTGTATTATTATTATTACGTTTCGCAAAATGCCCGACCGGCCCCGTAGGGCTCCGACTCACCTACAGGACGGGCGGGTTAATAAAAATCGTTCTGCCTGACTGCTCCTCCAACCCGGAGGTAAGCAGTCAGGTCAGTCCAGAATCGTGTGACCTAAGTAGACGGAGCGAACCCAGAATGACCGCCTTCTGCATTCGACCCGCAAGTGAGTCGGCTTTCTGCCGGCAGGCGGGGATGATCTTAATGCTCGTGACAAACGACGACTTCATTCCGCCGAGAACGCCGATTATGAGTACCACCAGCTTGGCCGTGTATCCCCGGTATAGCCCGCGAAGCTCGAAAAGGAGATCCTGATATTTCGTCCGTTTGTCGTCTTCTTTAGTAGCGATGTTAGACTCGCCCGGAGCCGAGAACTCGATGACAAAGATCGTATGTATCTCGTGGTCGAAGACGACAATGTCAGGTTTATTGGCTGTTATTTGCCTGACAGTGGGAAATGAATAGTTCCAGTAAATACGGCACTTCTCATTTCCCACGACGGACTCAATATCTCCAGGGGCGTAGGGCAGCAGTGGCGTCTCGTCTACCCCGTAAGAGTGTCGAAGGTGGCCGTACAACACTCTTAGGGCCGCATTATGGCGATGGATATAGCCAGAGACTGCATAGTTGGGACATGCAGATAGTATGTGCATGAGTGTCTCTGGCGATCGCTTGTAGGCCCTGCACCATGTGTCAGGGACCTGCATACCCATCACCTGGCTCTGGTAGACGAGTGTGTTAATTACGCCATCCTGGCAAGCAATGATGAATCCCTCGGTCTCAGACATCAGACCGGCTGACTGTAAGAATGTAAAAGTCAGCCGAGCAGACAAGTCCATGCTGTCGATGTGCCGAAAGAACACTCCGTGCATGGCCTTGCCCTCGTGCCGCTCGAGCAGGGTATTATGCTCGGCGGCTCTGATGGTGCTCCTACGCCGGGACGGTTCCAGGTCGATGATGGAATTAATCGACCTTCTGCCGCCCCGACCAACACGAAATTCCAAACCGAGGTTTTCTGCCGCCTTCTCTGCCGCCCTGTATAAAAACGCCCCAACCCCCGTCCTTTCATGATCATTCACGAAGGACAGGAGAGGATTCGCACTTCCGATTACGTCGCAAGCTACACCGAGGACCAAACGATCATGCAGGCACTCCAATCCAAGTAGGCCCCTTCCACCCATGTAACGCGGGAGGTATATACGGGGCACGGAAGATCTAGGATGAAGACTATTATTATTATTATTATTATTATTACGTTTCGTAAAATGCCCGACCGGCCCCGCAGGGCTCCGACTCACCTACAGGACGGGCGGGTTAATAAAAATCATTCTGCCTGACTGCTCCTCCAACCCGGAGGTAAGCAGTCAGGTCAGTCCAGAATCGTGTGACCTAAGTAGACGGAGCGAACCCAGAATGACCGCCTTCTGCATTCGACCCGCAAGTGAGTCGGCTTTCTGCCGACAGGCGGGGATGATCTTAATGTTCGTGACAAACGACGGCTTCATTCCGCCGAGAACGCCGATTATGAGTACCACCAGCTTGACCGTGTACCCTCGGTATAGCCCGCGAAGCTCGAAAAGGAGATCCTGATATTTCGTCCGTTTGTCGTCTTGTTGTATTATTATTATTACGTTTCGCAAAATGCCCGACCGGCTCCGTAGGGCTCCGACTCACCTACAGGACGGGCGGGTTAATAAAAATCGTTCTGCCTGACTGCTCCTCCAACCCGGAGGTAAGCAGTCAGGTCAGTCCAGAATCGTGTGACCTAAGTAGACGGAGCGAACCCAGAATGACCGCCTTCTGCATTCGACCCGCAAGTGAGTCGGCTTTCTGCCGGCAGGCGGGGATGATCTTAATGCTCGTGACAAACGACGACTTCATTCCGCCGAGAACGCCGATTATGAGTACCACCAGCTTGGCCGTGTATCCCCGGTATAGCCCGCGAAGCTCGAAAAGGAGATCCTGATATTTCGTCCGTTTGTCGTCTTCTTTAGTAGCGATGTTAGACTCGCCCGGAGCCGAGAACTCGATGACAAAGATCGTATGTATCTCGTGGTCGAAGACGACAATGTCAGGTTTATTGGCTGTTATTTGCCTGACAGTGGGAAATGAATAGTTCCAGTAAATACGGCACTTCTCATTTCCCACGACGGACTCAATATCTCCAGGGGCGTAGGGCAGCAGTGGCGTCTCGTCTACCCCGTAAGAGTGTCGAAGGTGGCCGTACAACACTCTTAGGGCCGCATTATGGCGATGGATATAGCCAGAGACTGCATAGTTGGGACATGCAGATAGTATGTGCATGAGTGTCTCTGGCGATCGCTTGTAGGCCCTGCACCATGTGTCAGGGACCTGCATACCCATCACCTGGCTCTGGTAGACGAGTGTGTTAATTACGCCATCCTGGCAAGCAATGATGAATCCCTCGGTCTCAGACATCAGACCGGCTGACTGTAAGAATGTAAAAGTCAGCCGAGCAGACAAGTCCATGCTGTCGATGTGCCGAAAGAACACTCCGTGCATGGCCTTGCCCTCGTGCCGCTCGAGCAGGGTATTATGCTCGGCGGCTCTGATGGTGCTCCTACGCCGGGACGGTTCCAGGTCGATGATGGAATTAATCGACCTTCTGCCGCCCCGACCAACACGAAATTCCAAACCGAGGTTTTCTGCCGCCTTCTCTGCCGCCCTGTATAAAAACGCCCCAACCCCCGTCCTTTCATGATCATTCACGAAGGACAGGAGAGGATTCGCACTTCCGATTACGTCGCAAGCTACACCGAGGACCAAACGATCATGCAGGCACTCCAATCCAAGTAGGCCCCTTCCACCCATGTGACGCGGGAGGTATATACGGGGCACGGAAGATCTAGGATGAAGACTCCTATGGATGTTCATCATCTTACGTGTGCTGGCGTCGAGTTCACGCAGCTCGTCTCGCCTCCATTTCACTACCCCGAAAGAGTAGAGAAGGACTGGGACGGCAAGCATGTTGGTAGCAGCGATCTTGTTCCGCCCAGACAATTCGGAACTCCAAATTTGCCTAAGCCGCTGCCTATACCTGCCGCGGAGAGTCTCCTTGACTGCCGCAGCGTCCTGTAATGGATTCTGCGACACTCCGAGGTATTGATAAGACTCTCCGGCGTTAAGGTTCTTAATGACGCTCCCGTCCACGAGCTGCGCATCCTCCGCAAGACGCCCAGATCTTCCGCGTACTAAATGGACCACTGCGCATTTGTCCAATCCGAAGGCCATGCCAATATCTCGCGAGTACGTATCCACTACGGCGAGTGCGAGGTTGAGATCGCTCTCACCGGAGGCGTAGAGCTTCAGATCATCCACATAAAAAAGGTGGGTGATCTTGTGCCTCCGGTTGCCGACAGGTCCACACCTGTACCCGCGAGTTTGGCGCAGGGCGAGAGATAGCGGCAATAGTGAGATGCAAAATAGGAGTGGGCTTAAGGAGTCTCCTTGAAAGACCCCCCTCCTGTACTGAACCAACTCTGTGGACTGAGTTGCCCCACCGATGGAAATGGTGAAGCGAGTCCTCCAGAGCGGTAGTAGGTGTTCTATGCATCTCACTATGCGGGGATGTACCGCAAGGCACTCGAGGAGCCTCACAACGAGCTGATGCGACGTTGTGTCGAATGCCTTGCGGTAATCGATCCATGCCATGGACAGGTTGCGTTTGTACTGGAGTGAGTCCTGTGTGACGGATCGATCTATCAACAGATTTTCTTTGCAACCTGCCACGCCCCGCTTACAGCCGCTTTGCTCGTAAATCTCTCGCCATACTGGATCCCGTGTCTCAAGTATTCGCTCATTTAAGATCTTCGTGAATATTTTGTAACATACGTTGAGACAGGTGATCGGCCGATAGTTTTTCGGATCGGACAAATCCCCTTTCTTCGGGATCAGCACAGTGCGCCCCTCCACCAGCCAACTCGGAATAGGCATCTCCCCGTCCAAAAACGAGGTGAAAATCCGGGCCAGATATCGGTGTGTTGAAGAAAATTTCTTCCACCAAAAGCTGTTAATTCGATCTGGCCCGGGGGCAGAGAAGTTCTTCATGCCCAAGATTGCCTTATTGACTTCATCCTCGCTGACTGGTGGACACTCTCCTTGCCGTTGTTGAACGCGTTCACATAAGGCGGAGAAGAGCCCCAGGGCCGGAGTGTCCTGCTTGAACGAGGGTTCATGTCCATATAACTCTTTCCAGTAAGCTTCGACCTCCTGTATCGACGGAACCTTGTCCGGCGGTTGCGTTTTCTGTTGGAATAAGCGTTATTATTATTATTATTATTATTATTATGTTCCGTTTCGTAAAATGCCCGACCGGCCCCGCAGGGCTCCGACTCACCTACAGGACGGGCGGGTTAATAAAAATCATTCTGCCTGACTGCTCCTCCAACCCGGAGGTAAGCAGTCAGGTCAGTCCAGAATCGTGTGACCTAAGTAGACGGAGCGAACCCAGAATGACCGCCTTCTGCATTCGACCCGCAAGTGAGTCGGCTTTCTGCCGACAGGCGGGGATGATCTTAAGGTTCGTGACAAACGACGGCTTCATTCCGCCGAGAACGCCGATTATGAGTATCACCAGCTTGACCGTGTACCCTCGGTATAGCCCGCGAAGCTCGAAAAGGAGATCCTGATATTTCGTCCGCTTGTCGTCTTCTTTAGTAGCGATGTTAGACTCGCCCGGAGCCGAGAACTCGATGACAAAGATCGCATGTATCTCGTGGTCGAAGACGACAATGTCAGGTTTATTGGCTGTTATTTGCCTGACAGTGGGAAATGAATAGTTCCAGTAAATACGGCACTTCTCATTTCCCACGACGGACTCAATATCTCCAGGGGCGTAGGGAAGCAGTGGCGTCTCGTCTACCCCGTAAGAGTGTCGAAGGTGGTAGTACAACACTCTTAGGGCCGCATTATGGCGATGGATATAGCCAGAGACCGCATAGTTGGGACATGCAGACAGTATGTGCATGAGTGTCTCTGGCGATCGTTTGCAGGCCCTGCACCGTGTGTCAGGGACCTGCATACCCATCACCTGGCTCTGGTAGACGAGCGTGTTAATTACACCATCCTGGCAGGCAATGATGAATCCCTCGGTCTCAGACATCAGACCGGCTGACTGCAAGAATGTAAAAGTCAGCCGAGCAGACAAGTCCATGCTGTCGATGTGCCGAAAGAACACTCCGTGCATGGCCTTGCCCACGTGCCGCTCGAGCAGGGTATTATGCTCGGCGGCTCTGATGGTGCTCCTACGCCGGGACGGTTCCAGGTCGATGATGGAATTAATCGACCTTCTGCCGCCCCGACCAACACGAAATTCCAAACCGAGGTTTTCTGCCGCCTTCTCTGCCGCCCTGTATAAAAACGCCCCAACCCCCGTCCTTTCATGATCATTCACGAAGGACAGGAGAGGATTCGCACTTCCAATTACGTCGCAAGCTACACCGAGGACCAAACGATCATGCAGGCACTCCAATCCAAGTAGGCCCCTTCCACCCATGTGACGCGGGAGGTATATACGGGGCACAGAAGATCTAGGATGAAGACTCCTATGGATGTTCATCATCTTGCGTGTGCTGGCGTCGAGTTCACGCAGCTCGTCTCGCCTCCATTTCACTACCCCGAAAGAGTAGAGAAGGACAGGGACGGCAAGCATGTTGGTAGCAGCGATCTTGTTCCGCCCAGACAATTCGGAACTCCAAATTTGCCTAAGCCGCTGCCTATACCTGCCGCGGTGAGTCTCCTTGCCTGCCGCAGCGTCCTGTAATGGATTCTGCGACACTCCGAGGTATTGATAAGACTCTCCGGCGTTAAGGTTCTTAATGACGCTCCCGTCCACGAGCTGCGCATCCTCCGCAAGACGCCCAGATCTTCCGCGTACTAAATGGACTACTGCGCATTTGTCCAATCCGAAGGCCATGCCAATATCTCGCGAGTAGGTATCCACTACGGCGAGTGCGAGGTTGAGATCGCTCTCACCGGAGGCGTAGAGCTTCAGATCATCCACATAAAAAAGGTGGGTGATCTTGTGCCTCCGGTTGCCGACAGGTCCACACTTGTACCCGCGAGTTTGGCGCAGGGCGAGAGATAGCGGCAATAGTGAGATGCAAAATAGGAGTGGGCTTAAGGAGTCTCCTTGAAAGACCCCCCTCCTGTACTGAACCAACTCTGTCGACTGAGTTGCCCCACCGATGGAAATGGTGAAGCGAGTCCTCCAGAGCGGTAGTAGGTGTTCTATGCATCTCACTATGCGGGGATGTACCGCAAGGCACTCGAGGAGCCTCACAACGAGCTGATGCGACGTTGTGTCGAATGCCTTGCGGTAATCGATCCATGCCATGGACAGGTTGCGTTTGTACTGGAGTGAGTCCTGTGTGACGGATCGATCTATCAACAGATTTTCTTTGCAACCTGCCACGCCCCGCTTACAGCCGCTTTGCTCGTAAATCTCTCGCCATACTGGATCCCCTGTCTCAAGTATTCGCTCATTCAAGATCTTCGTGAATATTTTGTAACATACGTTGAGACAGGTGATCGGCCGATAGTTTTTCGGATCGGACAAATCCCCTTTCTTCGGGATCAGCACAGTGCGCCCCTCCACCAGCCAACTCGGAATAGGCATCTCCCCGTCCAAAAACGAGGTGAAAATCCGGGCCAGATATCGGTGTGTTGAAGAAAATTTCTTCCACCAAAAGCTGTTAATTCGATCTGGTCCGGGGGCAGAGAAGTTCTTCATGCCCAAGATTGCCTTATTGACTTCATCCTCGCTGACTGGTGGACACTCTCCTTGCCGTTGTTGAACGCGTTCACATAAGGCGGAGAAGAGTCCCAGGGCCGGAGTGTCCTGCTTGAACGAGGGTTCCTGTCCATATAACTCTTTCCAGTAAGCTTCGACCTCCTGTATCGACGGAACCTTGTCCGGCGGTCGCGTTTTCTGTTGGAATAAGCGTGAGGGAGTGTGGCGAAAAAGATGGTTGTCTCGCCACCGCCTCAAACGCTTCTCTAGGGACTTCTTAATCTCCACTAGAGCCCGCACCCTATCAGAGCAATGCTGCTTTATGGTAAGCAGCACCGCCTTATTGAGTGTGTGGTGTTGGCGACGCAAGGTGGCACATATGCGCCGAACCTTGGGCGTGAAAGCCTTGCCAGTAGATACGTAATCCACCACACACTGGATGCGGGACGCATGCCGCCGGGCCATCGATACCTTCTCCTGGAGCTGTTGTATGCGCCTTTGCGTCTTGGCCTGATAAGTCTCATCAGTTGGTCGATGACTCGGCACAAGAGAGGCTGCGGCGTCATACACAGCCCAGTTGATGTCAAGGAGGTCGCCACATGCCGGAATTCGTCGTTATTATTATTATTATTATTATTATTATTATGTTTCGTAAAATGCCCGACCGGCCCCGCAGGGCTCCGACTCACCTACAGGACGGGCGGGTTAATAAAAATCATTCTGCCTGACTGCTCCTCCAACCCGGAGGTAAGCAGTCAGGTCAGTCCAGAATCGTGTGACCTAAGTAGACGGAGCGAACCCAGAATGACCGCCTTCTGCATTCGACCCGCAAGTGAGTCGGCTTTCTGCCGACAGGCGGGGATGATCTTAAGGTTCGTGACAAACGACGGCTTCATTCCGCCGAGAACGCCGATTATGAGTATCACCAGCTTGACCGTGTACCCTCGGTATAGCCCGCGAAGCTCGAAAAGGAGATCCTGATATTTCGTCCGCTTGTCGTCTTCTTTAGTAGCGATGTTAGACTCGCCCGGAGCCGAGAACTCGATGACAAAGATCGCATGTATCTCGTGGTCGAAGACGACAATGTCAGGTTTATTGGCTGTTATTTGCCTGACAGTGGGAAATGAATAGTTCCAGTAAATACGGCACTTCTCATTTCCCACGACGGACTCAATATCTCCAGGGGCGTAGGGAAGCAGTGGCGTCTCGTCTACCCCGTAAGAGTGTCGAAGGTGGTAGTACAACACTCTTAGGGCCGCATTATGGCGATGGATATAGCCAGAGACCGCATAGTTGGGACATGCAGATAGTATGTGCATGAGTGTCTCTGGCGATCGTTTGCAGGCCCTGCACCGTGTGTCAGGGACCTGCATACCCATCACCTGGCTCTGGTAGACGAGCGCGTTAATTACACCATCCTGGCAGGCAATGATGAATCCCTCGGTCTCAGACATCAGACCGGCTGACTGCAAGAATGTAAAAGTCAGCCGAGCAGACAAGTCCATGCTGTCGATGTGCCGAAAGAACACTCCGTGCATGGCCTTGCCCACGTGCCGCTCGAGCAGGGTATTATGCTCGGCGGCCCTGATGGTGCTCCTACGCCGGATTATTATTATTATTATTATTATTATTATTATTATTATTATTATTATTATTATTATTATTATTATTATTATTATTATTATTATTATGGGGTCATAATATTAAAACGAAACGATACGGGAAACTATATTTCATGAATTAACGTGGTTTACAACTCTGCTTACAAGATTGTAATACACGAGATGATCAATAAATTATCATAGCCGAAACTTTGCCATCTAATTTGCCAAATCTAATTTGCCAGGGTGACAATTATAAGTCGGACAGGTCTTTTCGTGGGTGTTGTGGCGATGTCTTGAATGATTTAAGGTATGATTTTTAAATGGTTTTGCAAGCTATTTTCAATATCATAAACGATTTTTTTTCTGACGTATAGTTTTTAAGGGAGAATAAAGTTTAAATCAGAATTTTTTTGAAAATACATTTCGATTACGGGATCATAAAGATAATAAAAAACTGGATACAAAATACCTAGAGAAGTATTTATTCGAATATATTTTCATAAAGAGAATTAATTTTGAAGTTACTGCTTTCAGCAGCCGTTCACGGTTTGAAAAAGGGAACGCCGGAAGTTGCGAATGCGCAGGCGCAACGAGTGTCGTCAGCCGGCTGATTGCCCGGCTGTCAAAAGATGTTTGTTATGACAGTTAAAGGTTAGTGAAACATAACCAGTGAAGATAACCGAATTGAAGGATCTAAAGTGAAATTTTAATAAACGTGACTAGTGAATTGTCAAAAAGTGCAAGGGCATAGAAAAGAAATTCAGATTGGAGAAAACATGCAGTTTTGCTCTTCTATCAACCAGGTACAAGGTAAGATAAAGTTTTTTCTTATAACATTGTTCAGCGGTCCAAGTAATAATTAATTTTATCCACTTGTCATTAGGTTTCAATCTAGGAGCTTCACAAGAATCCTTGATGACTTGATTTGCCTCGGTGAGGTCTCATTTTCGCTGCGATGGGAAGATAACACTGCCTATGAATGAAAGGTAATAATTTTTCATCCACAGTAGAAATGTATTGATGATGATATCCTTTTTTTCAAAAACCTCAAATTTAAATTTAAACATCTTCGAGAAGCAACCTAATTCTTCAATTTTGTAAAGATACAGTGCACCTGAATGGTGTAAGGGAAACTGAAAATTTAACTTGTAACTTTCACACCAAACCGGTAAACAAATTTTAGTGTTTTAGGTCTTATCTTATCTGTCGAAGAGTACATTCTGTTTTGAGTGTAGCGATTCTGGATACAGTGAAAATTAGATTTACTGTTACTGTTATTTCTCACCGTGTAGTGATTATTTCTTTCTAAAAAAAAGCAATTCATAAAAAGTCAAGAGTGTTACTCTTGACTTTTTAAAAGTCAAGAGTGTTACTCTTGATTCAATTATTCAAAATTGGTTCCTAAGACCTTAACATTACAAGTTTTTTTTTAAATCTCTACATGTTTCCAGATGAATTTATTTGCGCTCGCAATTTGTCCACTATCGGTGTGGCAATCTGTCTCAAGAAATGGCAAACGCACTGTTGAATTTACTTTCCGCTTATCTTCGGGCACTCTGTACAGGATTTTCCCGAAAATCCGCCCGTACCTTCGCTTTTCGAGGGCCGCTAACCGGCCTTGTCCGTGGTCTTCTTGGGGCCTTCAAAACACCATGCATTATCATCATATTGTGAAGACTAGAAAGATTAAAAAATGACGGTAGCACGTTTTGTGCTGATTTTTCCGGGCATCGGGTATGCAGTGCCACATTCGGAAATATTTAAACAAAAGAAAAACGGTTATGAACTTAGAGATTAAAAAAAAGATTAGTAGAGATTGAAAAAAAAAACTTGTAATATTAAAGTCTTAGGTACCAATTTTGGATTTTTAATGCGGAAAGTGAATTCAATAGTGCGTTCCTCACTTCTTGAAACAGGTTGCCACCCCGATAGTGAAAAAATACCGATCGCGACTAAATTCATCTGGAAACATGTACAGATTGAAAAAAAAACTTGTAATGATAAAGTCTTAGGGACCAATTTCGAATTTTTATTGCGGAAAATAAATTCAATACTGCGTTTGCCATTTCTTGAAACAGGTTGCCACCCCGATCGTGGACAAATCTCGAGCGCGAATAAATTCATCTGGAAACATGTAGAAATAGAAAAAAAAAAAATAAGTATGGAGATATGACATTTTATTGGATCTCTTCATTCAGAAAATGAATTTCATGATGCCTGTACAATTTTTGGATTCAGGTGATTTCGATGCTAGATCGTTTACGTATGCAACGAAATTCACTTGGCTCTGTGCGCGAAATAAAAAAAAAGCAATTCAGAAAAAGTTAAGAGTAACACTCTTGACTTTTTATGAATTGCTTTTTTTTATTACTTAAAATTATTACTAATTATTTTATTACTAATTACTTTTTTTATTACTTTTTTTAGAAAGAAATAATCACTACACAGTGAGAAATAACAGTAACAGTAAATCTAATTTTTACTGTATCCAGAATCGCTACACTCAAAACAGAATGTACTCTTCGACACATAAGATAAGACCTAAAACACTAAAATTTGTTCACCGGTTTGGTGTGAAAGTTACAAGTTAAACTTTCAGTTTCCCTCACACCATTCAGGTGCACTGTATCTTTACAAAATTGAAGAATTAGGTTGCTTCTCGAAGATGTTTAAATTTAAATTTGAGGTTTTTTAAAAAAAGGATATCATCATCAATACATTTCTACTGCGGATGAAAAATTATTACCTTTCATTCATAGGCAGTGTTATCTTCCCATCGCAGGGACAATGAGACCTCACTGAGGCAAATCAAGTCATCCAGGATTCTTGTGAAGCTCGGAGATTGAAACCTAATGACAAGTGGATAAAATAAATTATTACTTGGACCACTGAACAATGTTATGAGAAAAAACTTTATCTTACCTTGTACCTTGTTGATAGAAGAGCAAACTGCATGTTTTCTCCAATCTGAATTTCTTTTCTATGCCCTTGCACTTTTTGAAAATTCACTAGTCACATTTATTAAAATTTCACTTTAGATCCTTCAATTTGGTTATCTTCACTGGTTATGTTTCACTAACCTTTTACTGTGATAACAAACATCTTTTGACAGCCGGGTAATCAGCCGGCTGACGACACTCGTTGCGCCTGCGCATTCGCAACTTCCAGCGTTCCCTTTTTCAAACCGTGAACGGCTGCTAAAAGCAGTAACTTCAAAATTAATTTTCTTTATGAAAATATATTCGAATAAATACTTCTATAGGTTTTTTGTATCCAGTTTTTAATTATCTTTGTGATCCCGTAATCGAAATGTATTTTCAAAAAAAATTCTGATTTAAACTTTATGCTCCCTTAAAAACTATACGTCAGAAAAAAAAATCGTTTATGTTATTGAAAAGAGCTTGCAAAACCATTGAAAAATCATACCTTAAATCATTCAAAACATCGCCAAAACACCCACAAAAAGACGTGTCCGACTTATAATTGTCACCCTATATACAAATTGTTTTGCATTTTTTATTCTGTTTGAAAAGCGATTTTTTTCTCTCTACATAGAAAACAATCTGAAATTGAATGAGTAAACGGAGATTTTAGTTTATCCGAAGAAAGGTATTTCATAAAATCAAAGCGCAATATCTGAAACGAAGGAAACATGGTTAAAAAAATGTTATCAAATGTTTAACACGGAAGACGAAAAAACGAAAAATATCGACTGTTTCCTTTTTTGAAAATAAAAGCTTGCGAACTAGGGTTTTGCACGTTACTTCCTTATTTTCCACCTTTCTCAGAGCGACCTCTGTGAGGAAGAATGCTGACCAAATTTAACTGTTTCATAAAGGAAGCAATGTGCAAGGCCCAATTTTGGAAATTTTACTTGAGTCCAACTCTTTATTGGCAAACGATCCCAATAAATAAAATATATATTAAATTGACCCCCTGCGGGCTGTTACGTCAAGTTTGCAAAAATTAAATAATTTCGACAATCTTACACGTTTTGCACGTTAACGAAAGAATTTACCGTGCGCTAGTTAAGAAATATAAAATATTCCTTTGACTACAACTGACGATAGTATCGTTAACGCAAGCCTGTTTTCGGGTCTAATCTTTCGAAAAATAACCCAGGATTAGGCTAAAGATTCTACTTTTGCAGAGGTGAAAACTAGGATAATTTGTGTATTTATGCTGATCTATATTTTCCCTTACTTACGTTGTTATAATTTGTACTTACGTGATATTTACCGTGTAATTGATGTTGTTACACGACATGGATGTGGACTCTTCTTCTGGTCTGTTATTCGGATGACGATTCCGTAGAAGACTTGGATATTGGAAAATCGCGGGATGACGGAATCAAATATGAGATATATTTAATTTGCAGCTCGATGGTTATTTATTCCAGAAAAATTATAGCGCAAACGTAAATCAATATTTGACCGATATCCACCGAAAAATCGCGGAGTACTTGAAATGTTAAACGGTGGTTTGATAAATTGGTGTCGATTTCCAATACAATGATGTAGGAAAAACAAAAGTTTCTGACTTCAAAGTCCACAAGTCGCATTACAATCGGAAAATTCATGCAAGTTTTATCAAAGATTGTTCAAAGCATGAAGACTGCTTGTATGACAATGGGTCAAGGAGTGACAATACCTTTGGGAGGGACCCACTTGCCCACAAATAGAATTGGAGACAAATTATTGGAAGGCACGAAGATTGGACACAAATTATTGGAAGGCACGAAGATTGGACACAAATTATTGGACACACGACTGTTGGACACAAATTATTGGACACATGAAAATTGGACCCAAATTATTGGACACACGAATATTGGATACAAATTATTCCAACCCTGTATGATTAGGCGCTGTCGTTTCGAAGCCACATTTTTCGGCTGCAGGCCGTTTCGGCACTGAGCCATTTGGGCTCGAGACGTTTTGGCGCGGATGTTTCAGCGCGAGCTTCTATAACTCAAATCCGACTTTGCACCCACGCCGACCAGATGTTAACATATGAAGACCGACTTTAAACATCCCAATTTTGTAAAAATCCGACTTTGCACCCACACCAACCAGATGTTAAAACACGAAGACCGACTTTATATATCGCATTTTCGGATAAAATCCGACTTTGCACCCACACCGACCAGGTGCTAAAATAAGAAGACCGACTTTATACATCCCAATTTCAGATAAAATCAAACTTTGCACCCACACAAAAAAGCATTCACGTTCCGTTTCGGAAAATTAAAACATCTGTATGACTTTTCTTCTTTTAAAATTTTTTTATAAAATATAATTGTACACAAAAAAATTGCGCACAACATAAATGTGCACATAAAAGATTCTGCACAATGCATTTGTGCACAAAAAGAATTATGCACAATGTAGTTGGGCACAAAAAGAATTGTGCACAATGTAGTCGTGCACAAAAACAAACAAAAATGTGCATAATGTCGTTGTGCACAACTTAGTAGTGTACTATCGGGACGTGCACAATTGGTATGTGGCCAGATGGAACCCTCTCTTTGTGTCCAATCTTCGTGTGTCCAATAATTTGTGTCCAATCTTCGTGTGTCCAATCGTCATGTGTCTAATAATTTGTGTCCTATCTTCGTGTGTCCAATAATTTTTGTGTCGAATCTTCGTGTTTCCAATAACTTGTGTGTCCAATCTCGATGTGTCCAATAATTTGTGTCCAGTCTTCGTGTGTCCAATAATCATGTGTCCAATAAGTCTTGTGTCCAATCACGATGTGTCCAATAATTTCTGTGTCCAATCTTGATGTGTCCAATAATTTGTGTCCAATCCTCATGTGTCCAATCATATTTGTGGGCAAGTGGGCATCACTCATATCTTTGACCGTAATAAAGATCGGATGGTGCGTGGAAGATGAGGCGGAGCAACAGGAGCCCCCGCTGCAGGAGCAGCCCAAGACCCTCTTGTCCGGTGCTTTTATACAACTGTGTACCCCTTCTCCTAACTTATTTCTAGAGTCTACTTTTAATTAGGCTACCAGATGCGTCCCCGCGCGTCATTCGGAAGTTTGTGAGGGCGACATATGATTCTTCAATATCGATACACCTCGAAGGTGTTACGGCAATCTAGCAACCGCTTCACCTATACATGTCCCCTAGCAAGATGATACTTGCTTCCCATTGTTCCTCGTGTCCTCGGGACGGCTGAGATTAAGTCTCATATCTGATAGGCGAATTTCGTATCGGATGTTCCAGTTCTATTTTGATTGCAGAATAAATTATGCCCATTTGTCTTTCGCGAGGGCTATTATACAGTGAACTGGAAGATCGAATAACGCAAATAATTTTAATAACTGTTGCTACATATTTCATTAATTGTCATGCTTGTGCTTAAAATATATTTTGTTAATTAATATAATTTCTTTAATTATTTTTATAAATTCCAAGTTTAATGATTAAAAAGTATTGCTTAATTTGTCGTAGTCAATTCTTCTTTCTTTTCGATTGATTACGTCGGAAAAATTATCAATGGAGAAAACTGAACAATAATTGATTTTAATAATATGATAAATGAGATCGTCGATAATTTTTTTGTGTCAAACAATTTTTTGGAGAGTTTCAATCTCAAGCCGAAATTCTGAGAAATAAAATTAAATCTTTATTTGATTATCAGTTTTTCGGGGGAGATATCAGTCGTTTTATTAGTCCCGTATGAGGGTTGTTAATAATAGTTCTTAGATGGTTGGAGGATTTTCCAACAGAACTCATTTCTTTCCGACGAAAAGGTCGGGTGAACCGGGCAGAAGCCTCGGGTTAGATTTTAGGCTCTCTACCTTTGTCATCGACAACGAGAGAACTCTTCGACTATTATATCTTTTTAATCCCTGGCCACTTGGCTAGTGATTGAACGGTCCAGTGCTGGCGCAGCGATTCTCATTTGAATTCTTTCTTGAATCTTTATGATAAAGTTTCCGAAGCAAATTTTCTAAGTATTTTCGAAATATTTTGCGAAGTTACGTCGTGACGTAACAGGGCATAACACTTGGATGTCCGGTCGAATTACTGTTCAAAACATACAAGAAATGTAAGAAATTGTATATTACTGAATCTCTCAAAAACCAATATGGCCGATCGAAATGTCAACAGGTTTGAGGTAAGATATAAACGTTTCTGGAACTCAGATGTGTTAAATCAGACCGAACATCCATTCTTTGATTATTCCTGAATCTTTCAAAACCGTCGGAATGTCGATTACACAAACCAAATTCACGAATAGTGTATACTACGATTGCAAAGATTGATTGCTTTTCGCACAGGCTCAGAGTTGGTAAAGAGCATTGAATATAGTTCCGTCATTAGGAGAAAGGTGGCGCTGTTTACTTTTGGCTGTGACGCATGCGTCACTGTACCATTATCTTAACGCGGTTTATTCAAAGATTCTTATTGCAGAATAAAGCTATTGGTATAAATGGGCTAAATTAAATAGAATAATTATAACCTCAGAGATTCGAAATTAATAAATGGTGACTTACAATAATATGTTGCAATAATGTTGAAGGAGCAAAAAAAAATTGAAAAGGTAATACAGGGTTTTAGGGGCCACGCAAAATTGAGATGGGCCTCTTGTTATGGAGTGTTCCTTATCCATGACATGTACGTTTCATAATGTATTGCTTTTAATGCTTATAGCTGTGGAACAATGCACATGATCCCAAACATGTTCTCCCAGCGTGCAAAGAGTCTCTGAAGAATCTGGGACTGGATTACATCGACCTCTATCTGATGCACTGGCCCATCGCCTACCCAGTATGCATATCAAACAGATCATTACTTAACTAGTCTATTTCGTATCAAATTTATTATTCTTTTTATAACGCATGCATGAAAAAGTTTCTTTTTCGGGATTGCGGAAAATGTGCATAATCATGCACATTTTTTACGTTTCATTAAGATTTTTGTTCACACGGCGTGCTTCAAAAGTTCTCATTCCCAAGCTCCGCACCCCGAACAGACTTTGTTCGATAGCTACCGTGACTTTCGTTCTTACATTCTTTGATTTCTATCATATTGTATTGAGAATTTTTTAGCAAGGTTGTTGTAAAAAACAATATTCGATACGAGTCCGAAATGATGCGGCTCGTGCGGAGTTTTTAACACGAAAAGTTTCGGCGCCTATGCCTCGGCTCCGATTCATACTGAACACGTCGCGCGCCAAAAACGCATCACATTTCGCATTTCTATTGAAAAGTACTATTTCATCATCTTTTATAGGCACATGCACAAGGTATTTGGGCAGTAGACGAAAAGGGAAATCCAATGATAAGCGACGTGGACTACATCGAAACATGGAAAGCGATGGAAGAGTGCGTGAATCTCAGACTTGTCAAGGGCATTGGTCTCAGCAACTTTAATTCCGAGCAAATTGATCGAATCCTCGAGATAGCAACAATTAAGCCGGTTTTAAATCAGATCGAGTGTCACCTTAAGTTGAATCAAAAGAAACTGAGGGCGTTCTGTGAGAAGAAGGGAATCAAAACAATGGCATACAGTCCTCTCGGAGCTCCAGGTTACAACTGGAGATCCGATACCACTGATACGAAACACATTGGCGAAAATCCGATTATTCAAAACATTGCGGATAAATATGGAAAGACGACTGCTCAAGTTACTCTCAGATTTCTGGTTAGCAAATTCGGAAAACACTTGTATTCTTTTTTCAACTTATTATGTTTCAATCTATATCATGGTTCTTTTATATTACAGGTGGAAATCGGAATAATTCCCATCCCGAAATCAGTTTCATCTGATCGCATTTACCAGAACTTTGATATCTTCGATTTTAAGCTAACACCTGAGGAGATCGCAACTATAGATAAACTCGATAGTGGGTATCGTGTGTGCGCGGCCCAACAGTAAGTATTTATTGGTCTGCCTCAAAACTTTGTTTTCTACTTGCCACACCAGAAAACTGTGAAATGACCTTTTGTATATTATTTCTCTACACGATAAACAGTGCTATCCGTTGCATCCGTAGCATTTGATAATACGTACAGCGTATTATGAATAAAAATTTATACGGAGCTTTTCTTTCACGAGGATCAATATTAGGGTCGAAACTATAGTTTTTTGATGTGACAAATAAAATATGAATTATTTGTTTGGGCTGTCTGGTATTTATATTTTGCGAGACTTATTATGTTTCTCTTTCAGTAGGATCGTACAATAAATACTTTTTTTTTTGTTACAGATTCGTAACACATCCCCACTACCCATTTCACGCAGAATTCTAAATTAACTAATTAATACTTGGCGTTGAGACGCTACCGCGTCTCTCGATATGTAATGTATGTTCGATGGATTGAAGAAAAAAGCTTAATCTTTGTTTCATTCGTACATTCTCATTGAAATTAAATACGAAAATAACATGTTTATTCACAACTTATATGGGTCAACAAGCACAGAGAAGAAAAGAGACATCTTGATCGCCTGTCTACACTTCTACAGATGTACTGTACAATATGTAGATGACTAATAGCCGTCGAAGTGACAATAAAAACAAGAGAATCATGAATAAAAAGTTAAGTAGTTGCCAGACTGTAACGCAAGCCAGGGATTACACAGTTACAGTTCAATTTCTTCATTCATAAAATGCGGACGTTCGTAGCACAGAAAAATAAAGCACTTTAGGCTATTTGGGTTTATGATTATAAATGTATGCTGATATGATTATAAATGCACGCCACGTTTCTTGAAGCACTATGTGGCAATCGCTTACCCCACATTAAATTGCGCCTGCAAATATAGCACCTGACCATTTCGAATAAAGACACAACTCGAGACAGCCCAAGGCAGGAGTGCGTTACCACGATGAAGGTAGACTTATCATGCGCTACGATTGCTGGAGGGAGCCAAATTTATGGGATTCGATCATTTGTCTGTTATAAAGTTTAAATAATGCAATTAGAGTTTAAACTCGTGTAACCTAGACCTAGCAAGATAGTGAATAAAAAACTGAGAAACCTTCACCCTACAAAACCCTAGATAACTTTTTGTTTTTTTCTGTAACTCCGATCCTTGAGGATAATTAAACCTGACAGTATAAAAAATATTCTCAATTAAATTTATTTATCTCTCTATATTATAAAAAGATCTCGCCGCCGCCGCTGCCGTGTCAATAATCGAGCCATATATAGGGCATTCCATGTCAAGTTCCCTCCATGTACGGCTCACCTGGCCCGGATTTTACTAAGTACCTTATGAGACCAAGAAAAAAAAACGACAAAACGAGCGCGCGATTCATAATAAACCCTAGTATATATATATATACATATATCTAAGAAGATGCGTGCATCCGAAAGTTTTTAAACACAATTTTTGCAAATTCGTAAGTGCGCGAAATATGGGACGAAATATTTGAAAAAAAAATGGAGCATGCTTCATGCATTGCGGTGAAAGACTAAAATAGTACTTTGCGATACGAGTGCGTGAAAGCGAATATTTTGGAAGGCTGTGAAGTGAGTCACACGAGCTCCACGAGTACCACCGGAGCACGAGCCGAGTTTGCACGAGTGCCACAAAAGCATGAGCCGAAGGCGAGTCGTTTACACAGCTCCATGAAGTTGGCTGACCAACTTTAACTTTTTTAACTTTTTCTTTTTTATATCATTTGATAATCGTTAGATATTGATTGATAGTCTAATATCAATGTTTGATAGTCGAAAGTTTTTTTTTTAAATAAAAATCAAAATATACTCTGAAGATAGCGGAATTTTTTTTATTTTTCCACCGAATCTAATTTTTGTTAGTCCTATCGATGCGGAATCGTTTGATAGTACGGAATTAGTTTTAGAATTATTTGATAGTCCACTTTTCGACCGAAAATATGAAAAAAAAAACTGTAAAGTGTAATCAGCGGGTTACATTACCGGGTCATGTGGTCACATTACCAGCAATGGAACGGTAATATACCCGCCTGTTTTAATTTTTCACCAAAATCAATTAAATTTGAATCCAATCGATGCGGAATCGTTTGATAGTTAACAATTAACAGATAATATCGATTGATAGTCCACGGTGTGTAAAAAAAAATGAAAAAACGCTTTATAAGGCACGGTCACCTGGGAACATAACCTAAAATATCATGTTTCGCGCTAAAATTAATTCAATGCACACGTAATCAATGCGGAATCGTTTGATAGTTGATAATTATCGTATGATACCGTTTGATAGTTCATAGTTCGTCATCAAAAGAATTTAGAAAACTTTATGCGCTTCATAGAGCCCGTCCAGATCGCAGCATATCCAGAAATCGATTAAACGTATACGCAATCAATGCGGAATCGTTTGATAGTTGACAATTATCGTACGATACCGTTTGATAGTCCACTGTTTGTCATAAGCAGCATTTAAAAATGCTGCTTATGACAGGTTTTCGGCTCCGTCGATGAGAAAAATCGTATACACTCCTCGGGCAGTAAATAAGAAAACCTCAGATTACATGTTTGTGACAATTACATGTGATCTGAGACATTTCTCACTTTACTGCCCTAGGAGTGTAATATACTATTTCGCACTCGTATCGTAATGTACTATTAATATGTAATCGACGCGAGCGCGATGAATGTGCGCATGCGCGCATAGTATAGAAGTTGTCGCTTTCGTTCCGCTGCGCGGAACGAAGTTCCCGGTTTTCGGCTCCGTCGATGAGAAAAATCGTATACACTCCTCGGGCAGTAAATAAGAAAACCTCAGATCACATGTTTGTGACAATTACATGTGATCTGAGATATTTCTCACTTTACTGCCCTAGGTGTGTAATATACTATTTCGCACTCGTATCGTAATGTACTATTAATATGTAATCGACGCGAGCGCGATGAATGTGCGCATGCGCGCATAGTATTTTCGGTACGATTCGCGTATCTTCGACCCGTTTCGCGTATTTTCGACACGCTTCCCGTATTTTCGACACGCTTCCAGTATTTTCGATACGCTTCCCGTATTTTCGATACGCCTTCTCGAAAAGCGCCACCTTTTGTCATTCCCGGTTGGCACAAAAAGTAGCACTTTCCATGCACGCGATACAAAAAAATAATCAACCATATCGACGATGGTTGTGGTAAGAGGTAGTCCGATCGGTGTATAATACCCATATGTGACATGACTTTTGACACGGCGGCGTCGAAATTTTTGTATAACATAGGGAGATTTTCAAATTGTTTCCTCGTAAAGAAAGTAAACCAAATCCGAATGAAATAAATCTCACCACTATTATCACATTCATGAGATAAATTACATAAAATCATGAGAATAAAAGACCTTCATAGAAAAATAACATTCCCGAGTTGCTAACGAGCAACTTGGAAAGCTGGCAAAAACGTTTAAATATAAAATTTTTGAAAAACACATTTCTAGAATACCTAGAACTGCGATGGGGACGGAAACAGTCAAATTCATCATAGATACGATGTTTAATCATTTTATTCACGATTAATTTAATAACATTAAATTAAATCAAGATCTTAACTGGTAATAGGAGCACATGGATAGACATTCAAAAGATTAATTGACCTTTTGTTTAAGCACTGTTCATTTCTTGAATCTGGCACACTATAAATAAAATGCGGGTTATTCTATACGTACACGTATCTAGACAGTCAGGTTAATGGAAATCCAAAATCATTCGTTAATAATTCCATAGAAAAATATCATCTGTAAACAACGAACGTTTTATACGTGACACCGGAACGATCGGTCGAGAGATAAGTGGCACGTAATATTTATACGAGGATTGTAAGTAAATAATTAATTACATCGTGCATTTTGTATGGGTCTTCATAAATCGATTAGCGCAATTCCTTCGCTTTTTACGAAATTTTCGAAGTGTATCTGTAGGATCTTTGATAATTTCTTCCATTTCGTCCTTTCATTGACACAAAGGTGTAAAGTTTTGCGAGAATTATAATTATTACATATATATATATTTATATATGCATATATATATACATATAAATATACGTATATATATTATAGTTGTAAAATTTACAAATGAGCGTTGATGGTCTTGCTCTACTATGTTCTTTTCCATGAAGAGGAATTAACAGAAAGTCTATAACAGAAGTTGTTTATAAAAATTATCCTCACTCTCTATGCAGTAATACATACATCCCGAGACACGCTAACACAGCGTATTTTAACTTGGGATATTCGTTCATGTATATAGTGACCATTCCCACGTAGGGCAAGAATCCTCGGGCTCTACCAACTATGTCTTTGTCGGTTAACCACAGCTGGTTCGGGGCGTACAAACCTCTGTCGTCGACAGAGTTATTGTCCCCTTTCGTCACGAATTTGATGGTGTGGTTCGCATCACCCCTGCAACAAAAATCATTGTGTTTTGGAATTAATATTAAGAATGACTACTATCGATCTTTGTGTAATTGATCATCCAAAGTCTACGTTAGTAATGCAAGGATCGGATCAGAGATGTAAGTATCCGATTATTTTCAAATGTATGCACGTCATTTGTATACTAGTGATGGTTGTTCGATCTTTTCCCGTGCAGCATCGGTTATTATACATCGATGTTTCAAACTCAAAAATGACAAATGCCACCGGCTCCTGGATTGAAAATTCTGGATCTCAGAGTGTTTATTTCAAATTTCGGTTATTTATTTTCTCATTAAAAAAAATGTATACAGAAATTTAGACTTTATGTACTTAAAAAAAAAGCATGACCGCTCTGACCTTCATAAAATTTAGTGTATCCTACATTAAAAAGTTCATAGGCGACAAATGCGAAATTCATTGTTAGCGATTTATTCATAATCTGATTGGTCATCAGTATCATTGTCAGATACACTGGGACCAAGTTCATGCATTCATTTTTTTTGTTTATGTCAAATGTCGAAACTTATAGAAATGTTGCTAAATACTTCTTCGTAAGTGCAGATTTATCCAATATTGTTTGATACATAATTTGGCTAAAATCAGTAGAGTGATTATGGTTTTATGAATTTTCAATTTTTTTAAATAAAAAATAGTAAGTCAAATGTCGTATGAACTATGTTGGATTGTCACATACACTGTCATAAATGTTAGGTAAGTGATTGTACAAAAATGCTAAGATTAATTTTTCATCATATGCGACTATTCACGGTCAATATTTTTAATGATGGAATTTTGCAAAGCACATCTCGAGTTTGCGACAATGATCGCTAGATTCAAAGTGCGCAGAAAAAAAAAAAAAAAATTTAAATAAAAGATATAAAATAAAGTAAAAAATTTAATTAAGAAAACATGGTTCAATATTCTGGATTAACCATCCAGATTTTGTATAGTATTCGAAATCCAAAATTGACAGCCATTTGTATCCCTGATGTTACGTCATGATAGGATATTCAAACGGTTGTATCTTTTGAGCTTCCTCCGATACTATAAAAAAACTGGACACTCAATCGCTTGGGGATCCTCCAATAATCAAAATGAGATATTTCTAGGTATAATTGGACATTATTATGATTTATACTTAAAAAAAAAACTGCATGAGAAAACATGACATTGGACATTGCAAATATTAGTCAATGTTCTATTTGAATGACAGCTGTGAAACTCCTTATATACTAAGAACCAAGCCTGCTACATGAGTAACTCCTCATAAATGTCAATTAACCCACTGGAAATTGTAAAAAGGTTTTTAAAAATTTATCACTGATGACTATTGTGGAGCACAGTATCTACCCTGTTTTACACACTGGCATCAAATTATGACAGGAAAATAAAATATTAAATATTAAACATCTCGTCATATTCAAGAACAAGTATAAAAAATGTGTAATGTCACTTACTTTTCGTGCAATTTAAGTACTCTGTGGACAATAGGAATGTCACGGCCTTCTACTTTAAAAACAACGATCTCCCCAACTCGCACAGGCTCATCTTGATAATTAGTTAAAAATAGTAAGTCGCCTCTATGGAATGCTGGCTCCATACTTCCACTGAAACATAAAAAGGCCATATTCATTGATAACTCCCGATGGTCGATAAGAGTAATTCAGTTGAAGGTTAGGTTAACATGTACCTGAGAACAACGACGATGGGACTTTCGCTACGAGTTACGACAACCAGGCCCTTCCAGATCATCAAAGCTGACGAAACGATCATACCAAAACTCAGTAGTTGGTATAGAAACTGAAAAATTGGTGCAAGACGCGCATGATTTATGTATGCATATTTCAAGCCGATAAACATGTCAATTGGCTACACAACGTAGCAAATACAATTTTTATCGAAGGGTATAATTACCTGACGCTTGTTCATGCGTTTGACATCGTCAAACACACCTTGCAACATCGTGCCGGTTTTTTCGGACTGGTTGATACCGCGAAAAGGCAAATAAAGCAATTTACGTGGTTTCGAAGGCTGGGTGTACACCCGACGTGTATACGCGTATGCTGTTTCCCTCGTCGTATCCAGTGTGTTCTTCGCGTCTACAATCGCCGCCAAACCACGTCACGCAAACAACAGAAGGGAACGTTAGAATACGGAGTTTCGTAGAGATGAGGTGGCAATTACACATGTGATATTCCGGATTCCGGTAATTTATGTTTTGTTTCTCGAAACGCGTATGAGATGGCGCGAGGGAACGTTTCGCCCGTGGAACACTGAAGTGTTCGGCTCGGAGGCGCGGGAACGCAGGACGGGTTTGAAAATCAATATTCAGTGATTGAAGTTAAAGATGAAAGTCAAACTGTGTGTATATATATTGAGTAATTAACAAATACAAATGCAAACGTAGAACGTCCGTTCCATACAAAAGTCGAAGTTATTCTGCTAAATGTACTCGTTAAGTTTTCTGCGAGGTCTCCGATGCGTCGTTGGATGGGGGTGGTTCATCCCTCCGTGGTGAACGCTGCCCAATCATCGGTCGTCGTTGTAGCGTCGGTTCTCCTACTCCGGGGTTGTTGTCCACTCCCGTCTCCCTGGCTGCAGCGGGGGTAGCGCGTCCGTCGGGCTCGGCGGGCCCGGCGTCGATCGGCGGGTCGGCGCCGGCCGCGGCCTGTTGGTCACCACATGTTGGCGTACCGGACCGTACGCGGGGCCTGTTTTTTGTCTACCCAAGTGGCGACTCTTCTGAGCCGGAAAAACGGGCAGAAATCACGTACGGTCTCCGCTGGTGGTACATGGCAATTGACAATAACCGGCGCGTCTTCGCGTGTTGTTCGTTGTCGGCTCAAGGATGTTGTTGATTACCCTCTTCCGGTGGTCCTCGAGTCGTGAAGAGTTTCTCGAGAATCGTAAAGAGAAAGTCTTCCTCATGCGCTCGCTACATTCTCGTGTGACCAATTCTACCTCTAGAATATCTATAAGTTTCTATTTCTAGCATCTCAGTTTGAATTAATCTGCATTGCGCGCGGTTCGCGGGGTTCGCGGATTCGATAATCGACTGTCCTTTCGATATAGACGCAACCTTGCGTCACACCTCCCCCCTTACGCAAAAGATGTTGCCAATGTCAACAGCTTTTTCATTTGGTTTTCCTAGCTGACTCAGCCTAACACACCTATTCTTAAATTCTTTCTTATTCGTTTAATAGTTTCGACATCTCTATCGTTATAGAGTTACAGGTATGAGCTCTCTTAATTTTATTAGGGTATTGCACCTAGCTTGTCCTAACCTAAAATCGCAATTATTATAATTCACGTCGGGTGATCTGGCAGCGGTTCGGGGCGTATATACGCTAGTTTTTCTGATAACTGTCGCAGGTGCGAACGGCCGTAGCTACGTCGTCTCGCATTCCTGTCCAGTAGAAGTCGTCCCTAATTCGTCCGTATAACTTGGGGGTTCCTTGGTGGCCTCCTACAGCCGATTCGTGGCATTCTTTTACTATCCTCTCTTGTTCGGATTTTGATGGGAATTTTAATTCATTAGTGCAAACGGTAATTGAATACCCTTGGTTGGAAAATGTATTTTTGAACAGAAGTTCTACATCGTCCCACGACAAATTGCTGAGATCGTTTCGATTCTTCGATACGCTACAGGTAGTGAGACCGAGTTGGTCAATGAGGATTTTTAAACTTTTGATGCAGAGTTCGACGTTCGAGATACTGGGCTGCTCGTTGATTGTCTCTTTAACAACCAGGAGGAAAACGTAATATTTGTCGGATGGGAACGCGATAGCCTCGCCAACTGCGCTTTCTATTTCGAGCAGTTTATCCGGCGAGATTTTGTTCCGTGCGAGCAGTTCTTTACCGATCTCGGATGATAGGTCATAGTTGGCGGGAATAAAGTGAATCAGGTGGTCTTTTCTCATGGTAAGTGGATCCTTCGTGTAGGTGAAACAGGAAGCGGATAGGATCAGTACTGTGCGTTCGTTTACTTTTTCTTTTTGATTTTTACTATATAAGGTCGCTACGGACAATCGTATCCCTTCCTTTTCGCCATTCTCACAGCCTTCAACCGCCCCCGATGATAGGGATACACGCCTATCACCGGTAAGCCTTCCATTGGCCCTGGGGGTGCCAGCAACACAATGGGAATCCAAGGAGAGGGGAATCGCAACCTCGTCCTTCTGCTGTTTGACTCGTAATGATAGGGATACACGCCTATCACCCGCCAGTCCTTCTGCTGGTCCGGTGGGGTTCCGCGACACAACAGGAATACTCCGGTCTGGGGGAGGGAAACTGCAACTCCCGCCAGCAGGATACGACGGTCCGGGTTCTATCCCTGAACTCCCCTGAAGCGGCGGTACGCACCTACATATCGGTGTTACGCAGTCGCCGTTCAACCAACAGGGGAGCGCCCTCCCGCATTGAGTTTGACCTCGTGACACGGGAGGCGTCTCGTCCTCGTTCGCCGTCTCGTAAGCGTCGCTGTCACTGTCAGTGTCTGAATTTACTGGTGTCATTTCGTGATCAACTACCATACAAGAGTTAAATCTGTCACCGACCTTTTCGATTGACTCTATTTCTCTGACCATTTCGCCCCAAGCGAGGAAACAATTACTCACCAAATTTTTACATTCAAAATCGTTTGACTCGGGATCTTCGCTCACTTCGAAATCTACAACCCGTGTTTTGCCTGCGCAGACGAGCACTTGTTCCAGGTTTCTCGAGCTTGATCCCTCTTTTCTAGCCTTCTTCTGTCGGAGATCGTTGGGAACGGGATTGATTTTCGTCTCGGTTAATTATCCGCGACCGGAGCTTGTAGTGCTCTTCCTCGCTTACGGCGAGGTCGATGGCGTCGCGCAGATCCCGCGGATTTTTCTGCCTAACTTGGGCTTCGATCATGCTGTCGAGACCCGTAATGAAACAATTTCGCGCGTTGTCCCTGGCCCTAATCTTGATGATGCTTTTGGTTTCCGGTGAGCATTCACGGTCTATGGCTTCTAAAACCTCGTCCAAGAGTTCGCTTGTTCGGATCCCGTACTGAATAGCGGACTCTTCTTTCAGTTGGTGGATGTTAGAAAGGGATGTTTGCAGGGCGTCGAGTCTGTTTCTAGGGATGAAAACCCTTTCCAGATCGCCCAGGAGTTCGTCTACATCGTAACTGTCTCTACGTCGGCGCAGGTAGCCTTTTGCCTCGCCGACAATTTTCTTTTCAATTATTTTTATTAAAAACTCCCGTTCCGTGGGTCTAACCGATTTCCACAGGTCTCTACAATCCTTGGCAAATTTCCAGATGGGAATTGTTTTGCAATCGAACGTCGGGAGAATATCTGCAGCTAATCTCAAGGAGATACGGCATTCGGCCAGATCTCCGCTGTGGTTGCTCGAAACGGGCATCTCGTTTTCAAGGGATTGGGAGCTGTAGGTCGGTTGGCTAGAAAACTGGTGTTGAAAGTTTGGCGGCCTTACAAACGGGCGATCAATTGCGTCTGGTAATTCTACGACCGGCACAAGTTCTCTAATTTCGTTACCACGGCCTAAACCACGATCTTCGAACTCCGAGAAAGAGGGTAACACGTTTCCTGTATCCTCTTCTATCGCCCACGAGCTAGTCGAGAAACTGCGGTTACTCATTTTACCCGATTCTATGCGATTTACTAAAGCAATTCACGAGCCTATTCTCTTAAAAATTCCCTAATGGTCACAGCGAGAAATGTAGTTTTGCGACTTACTCGGTGATGTTTCCGGCGTCCGTTATTGTTGTTCGATGGTGGCTTCCTGTCTCCGGTTGGTTGCTGCAGCGCAGTCTTCTCCGTTGGTTTTCTGCGATGTCCAATAGGGGTGAGTTGCCTGTGATTTCAGGGATTTGCGAGCACGGCCGCTGACAATCACTTCCCCCGGCATTCGCCCTCTGCTCCTGGGGAAACCGTGCAAAAACCCAGGAGGGAGAGAATGGCACTCACGGTGAACGTTCACTGTTTCAGTCTTTTTTCACGATAACTCGCGATAATTAATTGTCCATTGTCGCTCATAAGTCTTTTTCACTTAAAATATTTTACGAATTTTCCGCGCACTCACGAGCTGGCGAATCCCACCGCTGTCACCACTGTGATATTCCGGATTCCGGTAATTTATGTTTTGTTTCTCGAAACGCGTATGAGATGGCGCGAGGGAACGTTTCGCCCGTGGAACACTGAAGTGTTCGGCTCGGAGGCGCGGGAACGCAGGACGGGTTTGAATATCAATATTCAGTGATTGAAGTTAAAGATGAAAGTCAAACTGTGTGTATATATATTGAGTAATTAACAAATACAAATGCAAACGTAGAACGTCCGTTCCATACAAAAGTCGAAGTTATTCTGCTAAATGTACTCGTTAAGTTTTCTGCGAGGTCTCCGATGCGTCGTTGGATGGGGGTGGTTCATCCCTCCGTGGTGAACGCTGCCCAATCATCGGTCGTCGTTGTAGCGTCGGTTCTCCTACTCCGGGGTTGTTGTCCACTCCCGTCTCCCTGGCTGCAGCGGGGGTAGCGCGTCCGTCGGGCTCGGCGGGCCCGGCGTCGATCGGCGGGTCGGCGCCGGCCGCGGCCTGTTGGTCACCACATGTTGGCGTACCGGACCGTACGCGGGGCCTGTTTTTTGTCTACCCAAGTGGCGACTCTTCTGAGCCGGAAAAACGGGCAGAAATCACGTACGGTCTCCGCTGGTGGTACATGGCAATTGACAATAACCGGCGCGTCTTCGCGTGTTGTTCGTTGTCGGCTCAAGGATGTTGTTGATTACCCTCTTCCGGTGGTCCTCGAGTCGTGAAGAGTTTCTCGAGAATCGTAAAGAGAAAGTCTTCCTCATGCGCTCGCTACATTCTCGTGTGACCAATTCTACCTCTAGAATATCTATAAGTTTCTATTTCTAGCATCTCAGGTTGAATTAATCTGCATTGCGCGCGGTTCGCGGGGTTCGCGGATTCGATAATCGACTGTCCTTTCGATATAGACGCAACCTTGCGTCACACACATGTGACCGGTAAATTTTACGGTAATTTTACTATATTTTTACCTTTGTAATTTTCTGCCTTCACGGTAATTTAACTTAAGTTTAGGATTCACGTGTAAGATGGCGCGAAGGAACATTTCGTTGTGACGCATGCGTCACTTTACCGGGTAACGGACAGGTGTCCGAAAAGCGATTGCTTCTTACCACGAAGCCCTCCATACGTCCAGTCGTTTCCAAGTGATTCACTCTCCTGAAACTTGCACCGACCAATCATGATACAGCATTCCGTTAGATCAAGATAATTTGAAAGAATGCTCGATCTGTGATTGGCCGGCACAAGTTTCAGGAGAGTGAAACGCTTGGAAACGACTGGACGTATGGAGAGCTTCTTGGTAAGAAGCAATCGCTTTTCGGACCCTTGTCCGTTACCCCACTTTACCATTATCCTAACGCGGTTTATTCAAAAGACTCATATTGCAGGGTAAAGCTATTAGCATAAATCGGTTAAATTAAATAGAATAATTGTACTCTGAGAGATTCGACATTAACAAAAATGGAGACTTACAATAATACGTAGCAAGAATATTAGATATTTCTTAAAGGCAATGAATGAATACAAAGCCATAATTGTCTTATCGTATGTATATTTACTTATTATCTTTATTATTGAAAAGCCGCCGGACGCATGTCTTTTTATTTCAGAGTTTCGAGTTTATAGAAATCCCCTAAAAAAACACCTTGGGTGTATAAGAATCTGCAAAAAGTTATATTCTTAGAATAAAAAGTTATATTCTTATATTCTTCTACTAAAAGTTTGTATTCTTGCAAAAAGTCATGAAATAATCAATTACAAAAGTAAAAATATTAATATTAGTGACAATAAAGATTATGACATGATAACACAAAATTGCATGAGTCCGTTTATAAAAATTACTTGGCCGGCCACAGGATCGGCTATTAGTGTTAACAATCGACGAAACGGTTAATCTGGTAAAATTAATCTGGTTTCAAAGTAACTGGTTGACCAAATTGGTTGGTCAATTTTCAACAAAATCCTTCGGTGTCATCATGAAGGGAGGACATTTTTTAGAATTTTTTCTTCGCTGAGGGAAAACGGTGTCCTTATGAGCAAGTAAAACTTTTTTTACTGACTCATCCCCCTTAAGGACCATTGAATAAAAGTGGTCTGCTTGAGTGGTGTGTAGTGTAACTGCGAAGAGTATGTGACCTAGCGAATACCAATCCTTGGAGCAGTGTTCTCTGAATCATGGACAGAGTGTAAAAACTCATGAATTTGGTTTCTAAGCAGCCAGTTGACCGAATTGGTTGGTCCACTTATAAAAAATCCTTCAGGTTTATTCTGAAGGGAGGGTATTATTTTTTATTTTTCCTTTGGTGAGAGCGAGAGTGGTCTTCATGTAAAAAAAATACTTTTTTGACTGAACGTTCCACTTATGTGTAATTGAGAAATTAAAAGTAAATAGTGTCTTTGTATTTTGTATTTACTTATTGATATTTATTGTCGTTATCTCACGATTTATTGCAAGGTTATCCATGTAGCACAAAACGTCAAAATTTTTATGAATGAGCATACGCTACTATATCTATATGTATATATTCGGCTCGAGACGACGATACCGAACATTACAAATATTATAATAATTGCAAAATAATTGCAATTAGTTCCTAATTGAGAACTAAAATACAAGTTTTTAGGAGACTGTTCTTGTGTCTACTATGATTGCGAACCGGTCAGCAGACGATCGCCGCAACTTCTTCGGGCTGCTGCTGCGGGCGCCCGGCGCCACCATTTGTATTATGTGACGAGCGCATGCTCGGCACGCATCTGCCCCCTACGACGCAATATAAGAATTATATTCAAATCACCATGAGCAACCCGTTACTCAATGACACAGGCCTTAAGATTAATTGTAGATTAATTAATTAATAATAAGAACATTGCAATTATTGAGTTATTTGTACATAATTTCGTATATGTTTATACATGATTAATTTTGCGTTGTTCTCTCTCGGGTTTTTAACCTGGTTTAGCCGAGGGCTCGGGCCAATGCCAAGAACAATAATAATCTGAAGAGTGCCAGGGAAAAGAACAGTCTCTCTTCAGAAGGCGTATAAGTAAAGAATTTTTATGTTAACAGTACCAGCATATGGATTTAGAGTGTTTCTGCTGCACACGTGTAGTAGGGGTGTGCGGGTTCTCGAAAATTTCGGGTTCTCGATGCTCGAGTCGGGTTCAAGTTTTCTCGATCGGGTACGAGTCGAGTTCAAGCAACCCGAAAACCTCGAGAAAACTCGAAAATATCGAGAAAACCCGTAAATCTCGAGTAAACCCAAGAATCTCGAGAAAACACGAGAATGTCGAGAAAACTCGAATGTCTCAACAACAAAATCGCTTATATTCAATGTATACCTACCTTAAAAAAGACATTCACAATCGCAGTTCAAGATATTTCCGAAGACAATTTTTCGAATGGCGATTGTTCGGTGATGATTGTGCTGTAGGGCCCACTTTAATTATCTGCGGTTTCGTTAACAGAAGAAGTAAATCTAAAGAAGTAAAGAGATACATCTAAAAAGATATGTAATAAAAAAAATGTACAGAGTGAAAACAACAGGACTGTGTAATGCCAAAATTACAAGAACAAATATAGTGAATAAAAATATATTCAACGCGATATTACATTATATTCTTTTCTTGATGTATTGTACTGAATGCATATTTATGATTTAGATAATATCAAATCATATTTTCGAGTTTTCTTGAGGTTTTCGGGTTTTCTCGATATTTTCGAGTTTTCTTGAGGTTTTCGGGTTTTCTCGATATTTTCGAGTTTTCTTGAGGTTTTCGGGTTTTCTCGATATTATCGGGTTTTCTCGACATTTTCGGGTTCCTCGAACCCGACCCGAACCCGATCGAGAAAACTTGAACCCGACCCGAATCCGAATTTTCGAGAACCCGCACACCCCTAACGTGTAGTCATTGTAAAACGGAAAATGTGAGTGTTTGCAAAACGACGTGACTCAAGAACTAAAAGCAGGATTAAGAACGTGTTTTTCTCAAACACGACTTTCACTGAAATTGTACATTAGCCAGAACAGTAATAAATCCCTTCGCGTTTTTCTCGAAGAAGTCTTGTAGTTGTAGAACTCGGTACTTGAACGACGACACGCTGATTGAAGCTGGTTGCCAAATGTTTTACGACCACCGGAGGTCCGTAGCGAGTCGCGAAAGCCCTTCTGTTTTGTGTCACGCACGACGCCGGCTATCTCAGGCCCTTCGGTCCTCCCACGCGGGACCCATGCAGCCCTCAGGCGCTTGGGCCGCCGCATACTTCCTACCCCCACTACCAACCCCTACTTTTTGACTTTTGACCAATCGCAAAAACATTTAATCTTGAAGGGAAAAATGAAACTCCAAAGAGTCACGGCGTCAAGCAAGCAGTCTCATGACAACGTTCGCGCTTTTAACATCGCTCCGGAATTTAGTACTTCATGTCGCGCATCGAAGTACGGTAGAGTTTTTATACAAAAGTGTAGTATATCTGAGTATTAAATAAAATAAAAGTTAACGTGCTGAAATATGCGGAACAATATGAAATTTAGTGTATTTTTGTAAAAGTGTTTGTAATATCGAAGTAGTTATTAAAACTAAAAGTGTTTAACTAAATTGTGTTTTAATTGAGTGATTGAGTAGTTTGAATTCATAATTATTTTCCCGCTCCTCAGGCACGAATTTCTATTCGCTAGGCAGCAAAAGTAAACGGACCAACCAGGATGCTGTTCAACTCATACTAAAAATGAGTGGTATTGGCTCGTAACAATTATGTGTGCGTTTTTATTCACACGTATGCACACGTATATGCGATCGGACAAATCTGTTTCGATGCGTGAGTTCGGACAAATGTGAAATATTGGCCAGATATTAGCACTTCGGGAACCGATTTTATCGCAACTAGTCTCATTAAAAAGGGGGGAAAAAATAAAAAATATTGGGGCTGAAACTTGTAGCGTCCACGATGTATTGCCTGAGATAATTAGAGTTACAGACGACATGTGAGTGCGCTGGTACGCGCCATGCACGTATATCGTCGGACAAATTCGATGTGTGAGTGCGGACAGAATGAAAAATTCCCTAGCGGATCCAAGCAACCGTCATTTTGTGGTTGCTTTACGGTCATATACAAGTAACCATCATTATGAGGTTCATTTCCAGTTGCTTTACCGTAACACAACTATAATGTAACCGACAAAACGACCGTTATTTTGGAACAAAAAAGAACCCGATTGCAACTACAAAACGACCAATGTTTTAACCAAAAACAAACTTTAAAGTAACGCAGAAGTAACCGACAGTTTGTTTAAAGTTGTTTTTCGGTTATTTGAAAGTTTTTCAAATAACCGAATAGTCTCGAACCCGAAACGGAATATTGGGTTCATTTCGGGTCACTTTACGGTTACCCGCCGGTCACTAGGATGCTTCTGGGTTATTCTGAAGTGATTTTTTGTTCCATAACGACCAGTTACTCTTCGGTTATTTTGCGGATCTTCAGATCCGCTAGGGTTTCGACAGAATCCAAACTGTAAGTGGCCAGATATTAGCATTGCGGGCACCGATTTGATTGAACCGGGGCTCATTGGAAAGAAAAAATAAAATAAAAAAATATTGAGCCTGATACATTTGGCGACCGCGACGTTTCGACTGAGATAATTCCAGTTAGAATTTTGTAGCAGACGAAAAAGAGCGAACGTCCAAATAATAAGAGTAGCGCTAGCGTCTCGGTCGTGTGACGCATGCGTCAGGTTACCATCGTTTTAGCGCGGCTTATTCAAGAGTTAATTTGCAGGAATAATCTAATTAGCATGTACCAGTTAAATTAAACAGAATAACTATACCCTGAGAGACTCGAAATTAATAAATGGTGACTTATAATAACGATTAGTAATAATATTGAATATTTGTTAAAAAGGAATGAACGAATACAAAGCCATCGTCGTCTTCTTGTGTATATGTTTAGTACGTATCCTTGTTATTGATATAACGTCGGGCGCATGTACGTTTATTTTAGAGTTTTGAAATGGTCACACGAGAAAAATAGCATTCCTACAAGCTTTCCAT
The DNA here is from genome assembly GCA_963970395.1 of Ephialtes manifestator. Classification (NCBI taxonomy): domain Eukaryota; kingdom Metazoa; phylum Arthropoda; class Insecta; order Hymenoptera; family Ichneumonidae; genus Ephialtes; species Ephialtes manifestator. The sequence goes on along the minus strand of OZ019974.1, from coordinate 29,029,558 downwards.
TTTACGACCCTTGAGGAAACTCGACGGACCCATCAAAGGACAAAGGACGCGCGGATGTGCGCCTGGTTATGGTCGCCAATTGATTTCTATGGCCAACAGAGACTTTCAGCGACGTGACTTTTGTCAGTTCTTGTAGCTCTAAAATACTCGCTACTTGAGGTGACAAAAACCAGGCCCACGTGCGGACCCCGCACTCCGGCCACGTGCTGACCACCAGGCCCTGAAGACGCCGGCCCAGGCGAGCGCGTCTTCCCCACCACAACGAGGAAAAGCAAGGGAAGCTACCCTCGGAGAAGGAAAACCTCCGCAACAGCAACAGCAGCGATTGGCCAACGTTCACCTTGGAGGGAGAATCCACCCCTAACCAACGACGCTTGGAGAAAATACTTCGAGACTTCGAAGACGAAATATAACAATCAAAAATCAGAAGTTTTCCGACTGTCAACTAAGACACATCCAACGTTTCTAGCTATATTTAATTTGAGTTTACTTGTAGTCGATTTTAAATAATTAAAGAGAATAATTTGATATTCAAACCGAGCAGATCTCTTTCTTACTTATTATTTAAACTTCCCGATTTCCAAGGTGGGTTTTTACCCTTAGTCAACAGAACCCCAGAAGAACATCGTCAGTGATATTTTAAAGTTCCCGCGAATAAAACGCTCGGGCGTTACAGTCGTGTTACGTCCCGGAGCAGTTGGTGGATGTGGCTTCTCTCCTATCGGTCATCCACGACCGCTCGCTCGTTGTGGATTCGCTGCTGAATTAACTATAGAAATAGAGCAATGGGGCCGGGAACTTTTAAATGATCAACACTGTCTTCGAATTTACTTTCACTGATTTTACTATTGATTAAAAACGCGATATAAGGCTAAACTTAATTATTTTACGAAGATAACTTGTACAAAAACATATAACTGCTGCTATTGCACGAACGTAGGAATTTGGAAAGTGCGCGAACAGCAAGAATAGCAAACCGCGCGTTACTCGAATAAAACGATCTTTATTCGTTGTTTGTTGCTCTCGAACTAACTCTCAAAAATCAGCGTGTACGCTTCCAAAGTCCTTCGTTGCTAAAAAGGAGGAAAATAAGAAAAGTGGAGGAGGGGATGTCTGTCTCTGGTCAGCACGTGTGGTTGACAAAAAGCAGGCCCGCTCAACGACGTTAACCAGGCTCGCGCGGAGACGCTGATCAGGCGTGTGCACTCTTGAGTTTTATTGCTAGAAAACCCTGCGAACGAGGCTTCATTTTTGGGTGATTTATGAAGAACGTGCTCAAACATAAATACAATGTTTTACAGGAAACTGTACGTTAAATTATGTGAGCTGAGGAGAAAGTTGTAGCTGAGGCATGCTCCGTTAATTTAAAAGAGTGATTCGCGCTGCGCGAGTCCGTAATAACAGCGTTCTACTATACCGGGAGACTCCCGGTAATGTAGCTTATGATAAAATCTGATATAGTGATGACGCTCTATATCTCAGCTCATCACAGTCGTGAGGCTTCTCGTAAGGCATTACAAATTTTCTTTTAATACTTGGCGTTGAGACGCTACCGCGTCTCTTGATCAGTGAATTCCTTTGTTTCTGGACAGTCCCAGAATACATGATCAAGTGATTGGACATCAATATCACAATCACAACCCGGTGTGTCGACTAGTCCAACCCGAAACAAGTGTTCATTAGTACCTATATGCCCTGCTCTCAGCCGATTAATCAAAGTAATTAATTCGCGTGATAGATTTTTACCGTCAATCCAAGTGAGTTTATTCCGGTTCATTTTTAAAGATCCATACAGGCAACCTTTGCGCTTAAAAGACTCTACCATCCGAAGATCTTCTTCCTTTTTAAATTGCAACCTAAACTCGGTTGACATCACCCTCGAAAGTGCAAAAAATTTAATTAATTTACCAGACAAGCAAGCTTGAACAAGCAATGAGACGGACACCAAACAAATGTAATTAACCTATTGCTAGATGTAATTCTATTGTATAGAGATTTAATCTCCAATATTAATGGGTGCACCTTAGCACTGATACCTGCAAAATCGAAACCCTAGCGGATCCGAGCAACCGTCATTTTGTGGTTGCTTTACGGTCAGATACAAGTAACCGTCATTATGAGGTTCATTTCCAGTTGTTTGTACCGTAAAACAACTGTAATGTAACCGACAAAGCGACCGTTATTTTGGAACAAAAAAGAACCCGATTGCAACTGCAAAGCGACCAATGTTTTAACCAAAAACAAACTTTAAAGTAACGCAGAAGTAACCCACAGTTTGTTAAAAGTTGTTTTTCGGTTATTTGAAAGATCTTCATATAACCGAATAGTAACCCGAAACGGAACATTGAGTTCATTACGGGTCACTTTACGGTTACCCGCCGGTCACTAGGTTCCTTCGCGGTTATTCTGGAGTGATTTTTTATTCCATAACGACCGGTCACTCTTCGGTTATTTTGCGGTTCTTCAGATCCGCTAGGGAAGCTTTGAGAACGCTGAGAGAGTCCGAACAAATGAACAGATCCTTCCTAGAACCATATTTCAAATACTTTAAGAGCTCAACTATAGCTAAAGCCTCAGCTTCAAAAATGTTAGCACACGAATTTATTTTAAAGGAACATGAATAGTTAAATTCCGGAATGGAGAAGGCAAATCCAACGAAAGCATGCCCCTTGCGTTTCGAACCATCAGTATACGCAAACAGTCGATTTGGCCACCGTTTACAAGACTCCGATGAGAAAATCCTCCCCGCATTTGATTTATTTGCATTAAAAATTGGTAAGCCTATGTCAATAACCGGGCTAAAAGCCAATCATTGAGGCTTAAGGGGAATCTCAAAACATGGATGAAGATCCGTTCTAAGGACCAAAGCAAGATCAGAATAATTCGTAGATAATCTCTCCCAGATTTTTAACATAAAAGATCTACAATAATTTGGAGTGTTCTTATACTTTTTGAATCTTTCCGAAAGGAAACGTAGTTTCGGAATAATGGGGTGTTTTTTTTATAGAATGAGCTCTGCAAAGGTATCTGGCCGTAAGATGGGAAGCCCGGAAGCTTGTAGCCGACTCATTTGCGAGATCAAGTTGGACGTTTGTGGGAGTCGATTGAAAACATCCTAAAACCAAGCGCAGTGCAGCAAACTGCAACCTGTCAAGGCACTCAATGTTTGAACGAGATGAGCGCGAACTAAACCGCGAAAAACGAGCAGCATTGTGGTGGGATGAGACCCCCAAGACTTATGTGCGAGCGACTTCAAGACTCCCAAACTTTGGTTCACTTTCCTTTTAATTTCGTTAATAAAAGCCTTCCAATTCATTTTTGAGTCTAGAATGACCCCTAAAAACTTTGTCGAATAAGATCGACTAATATTGACATTATTTACTTTAATATGGATTTCCTGAGGAATACTTCTACTGAAAATCATGAACTTAGTTTTTGCAGTAGAGTTTTTTAAACCCAATGTTGCCAACCAAGCAGACAAAGATTCCATGCCGCCTTCTAATTTTCGAATGCAAGCATTCAAATCCCTGTCTTTAGAGTATAGAACAACATCGTCCGCATATTGGAGAGAATAAAAATCCTTTCCAATATTTCTAGTGTACACATTAAATAGACTTGGATTCAGAGCACTGCCCTGAGGAAGGCCCTTGAACTAATCGCGATTAGCAATAAAGGAGCCTCTAAAGTAAAAGTTCGCATTTCTTTTTCCCACAAGATTAACAATGAGAGATACAATGCACCTCGGAAGTCTCAGTTCTGATAAATTATTAATCAAAGTTTGTGTATCGACATTGTCGTATGCAGCTTCTATGTCCAAAAATAGAGGTGATAGAAATTCACCCCTGGAAAACGAATTATATATATCCGCATTCAGAATAGCAATATTATCTAAACAAGAACATGATTTTCTAAACCCGTATTGCGAATTGGGGATAATTAATTCCGTCTCCAAAAAATATTCAAAACGATTTTTTACCACTCTTTCAAAAACCTTTTGTAGACAAGGGGCTAGGGATATAGGTCTGGAGCCCTTGCCAGATTTCGGAATGAGGCAGATTTCGTAATTAGTCCAATCCAAAGGGATTTGACCCGTATACATGAATTTATTAAAAATGTTTGAGAGAGTCGCAAGCATGTTCTCTGGAAGTCTCTTAACAATTTCATTGTTTATCTGATCTCTGCCTGCAGCTGAACGAGACTTTAAATTTTTAATACTGTATTTAATTTCTTTGACAGAACAAGGTATCCAAGTATTCCGTACAACATTCGTATCATCTCGAGGGGGAATACTAGGAATGATAAAATCCGGGAGAAGAGGAAGAGCCAATTTATCGACTACAGCCTGGACTTCCGCCTCCCTTTCTGAAGAAAGACCATTACGTTCTACACTTGGGATACCATCAAATTTCCTAACATTCTCCCAAACCGTTTTTATCGGCATGTCTGGATTGATTGTACCGGCGAAAATTCGGAAAGAAGCTGCTTTCTCCTGTTTAAGAATACCTTTAACCCCAAAAAAACCCTCACGGGTAAAAAAATTGAGACAAGTACATTTACGTGAGTGGTATCTAATACCCCCCAAAAACTTGAGCCGTAAACTATGTATAGGTACAAAAAGTTGTGAAATAAACTAAAAATATATTCAGCATGTCAAGTACATGTTGTACAACATATATACAGTGAGGTTCAGGTGAAACTAGACACCCGACAGGCGCGTGCGCGTCAAAGCGACGGTTCTCAGCCGCGTCGCTTGCCCGTTCGGCTTCCGGGCTCGGCAAACGGTGGCATGGAAGGAGTGGCTTCGAAGAGAGGGGATCGGCGGGCCCGACCGACTACGAATTCACGAAGCCCGAACACACTCAAGCGTAGCATGAATGCTAAAAATTAGTTTTGTTCATTTCTGATGTCTTATCAATAGTGATGTACCAATGTGTCAAAGGGCAATCATAGCAACATTACAAATTACCCGTATGGTGGTAATATCACCTGCTTTGAGTTTGATTAAGATTATTACAATATTAGTTAATAATTAATAATAAGCGTTTTTAATAATTAACAACTTGGGATTATCTTTACTTATTTCTTGCATCGTTACTATAATAAAAGGTCCTATGGCATTTCCGTCTAGTTAAAAGTCTTCCATTATAAAAATGACGCGAGGGTTGGCGACACAACTCGCACGGGGATTTCTCGAAAAATCTTGCTCATAAGACAAATTGAAAAAACCTTTTTTAATATAAAAAATGCAAGTAATTAAGATAAACAATTTTTAACTTAATTACTTTTTAATAAGTTTAGTTAAATAATAAATGTTGTTGCCTATTTTCCACAATAATCATTTTATCAGTGGCCATTTATTTTACTGCATTTCCTGCATGGTTTTGAGAAAAAATCTTTTTGCATTCTTTGATAGAAGCAACAGTTTCAACTAATAATAACCCTGAAGAATTATGCACTAGCAAATTTTATAGTAACGACAGCCCTAACTTTCTAACTCTGCGTTAAATGAATTAATCTTGAAGGCAGATCTTTTCATTTTTAATTATCTAGTGGAGACTATTTTTTTTTTGTTCAATGATCCTGAACAGTTGGAAATCATTTTTCTAATTTTCGCATTATTTCTAATTATTCATTCGCATAATTATTAATTCTGTGAAGCTCATTTTTCATTTTTTATTATCTAGTAATGACTATTTTTATTTTTCATTCTTCCAATGATCCTGAAAAAAGCAGTCATTTTTTGTAGTCATTTAAAAAAAATAGTGCCAGCTGTACCTTCTCATCTGTTCGCGTAATAAACCTTTTTTTTAGGTTTACGAGTTAAGAGCGCTTTTTTTGCGATTCTATCAATGCTACCAAAATTTTGTTAATGCTGCAAAAGTTTTGCAGTCAGCAACAATTTTTCGGAAATAAAAATCTTTAAAATAAGAATTAAAAAAAATAATAGATGTTACTAGATAAATAAAAAAATAAAAAAAGTACTTTCACTGCATTCGTTGCATAGTTTAGAGAGCAAAAAGTCCTTCAGTATTTTTTGCTAAAACCTATTAAAAATAAACACATCGGAATCGGTGGTGACACAGCTTCCACGAGGATAACTATTAAAATCTTGCCCCTACAAAAAAGTGCAACAAGACCTTTACTACTCAAAAAATGCAAGGAATTAAGATAAACAAGTTGAAAGTTAAATACATGTTAATTGCATAAGTTAAACGATAATTAATTGCTCATTTTCAGCAACAATAATTTTGCCGGTGCGGGATTGATTTCAGTGTATGAAGGTAGTCTGAGCACATTGACTGACGTCGCATAAGTTCGAGAGAGTTTGAGAGCGAATTACGAACAGTTCTCGAAAAGATAAAAATCTGAAAAAAAATCAAGGATATGGAAGGTGCTAAAGAGTTCACTTTGGACAATAATAATTTAAATAATGTTATTAACAAATCACTGAAATAAATAATTGTTCAACAATACATCCGGCAAACTAATTTCGTTTTTGTTATAAAAATGATTCTTTTAATTTTCTGCATACGTATGCATTTTTTTCAGAATTTTCTCTGATTTTTTACTTTAACATATAAAAAACGCGATTTTCAAACATCACACAAAATTCTGAAAAAATTTATACGTATGCAGAAGAATGAAAAGATCACTTTCATTACAAAAAAAATTGGGATACCGGGTATTTTGTTGAACAATTCTTTATTATAGTAATTTGTTAATAACATTTTTAAAATTATTATCGTCCAAAGTAATCTCTTTAGCACCTTCCATATGCTTGATTTTTTTTTTCAAATTTTTATCTTATCGAGAACTGTTCGTAATTCTCTCTTAAACTCCCTCGAACTTATGCGACGTCAGTCAATGTGCTCAGACTACCTTAATTGCATCGTTTTGAGAAAAAACGTCCTTTAGCGTTTTTCACTTCAAACAATAGTTTTTAAAATAAACAAAATGAAATCGGTGACGACACAACTCCCACGCAGATTACTCTAAGAGTCTAGCCCCTACGAAAAAGTTAAACACGACCTTTTCTACACAACAAAATGCAAGGAATCGAAACAAACAAGTAAAAAGTTAATAACTTGCTAATTACATTAGATAATCAAGAATTTGTTGCTCATTTTCAACAACTATCATTTTGTTGGTTCTTTATTAATTTGACTACCTTCTTTGCAACGTTTTCAGACGAATACGTCCTTTAGTATTGTTTTGCTGAAAGCAATAATTTTGAAAATAAACTTTAAGATCGGTGGAAGCCCATCTTCCGCGAGGATTACCTTAAACGTCTTACCCCAACAAGAGCTTTTCTACTCAATAAAATTCAACAGATCAAATGATTATTTTTAAGCAACAAATTGTAGTTTAGCTAATGCAATTAACAATTTATTGACTTGTAACTTGATTTTCTTTATTTCTTGCACATTTTGAAGTGACAAAGGTCCTGTTCAACTTTTTTGTAGGGACAAGCCTTTTAGAGTAATCAGCGTGGGTGTTGAATCGTAACCGATTTCGACGTGATTATTTTCAAAAGTATTACTTCTAGTAAAAAATACCGAAGCACGTTCTTCTCTTAAAATGTTGCAAGGAATGCAGAAAACTAATTTTGCACAGATAAAATGATTTTTGTTGAAAATAGACAACAAATTGTTGTCTAAATAATGCAATTAACAAGTAATTAAGTTTTAACTTGTTTTTCTTTATTCCTTGCATAGTTAAAAGTAAAAAAAGTCCTCTTTAACTTTTTTGTAGGGACAAGACTTTTAGAGTAATCTGCGTAGGTGTTGTGTCGCAACCGATTTCGTCGTGATCATTTTCAGAAGTATTGCTTCTAGTGAAAAATAGCAAAGCACGTTTTCCTGTTACAATGATACAAGGAATGCCGAATAATCAGTTGCGGATCGATAAAATGTTTGTTCTTGAAAATAAGCAACAAATTGTTGTCTACCTAAAGCAATTAACAGGTTATTCATTTTTAACTTGTTTGCAATAATGTTATCGGTGCGCAATTAATTTCACAACATTTCTTGCACCGTTTTAAGAGGAAAACGTCCTTTAGTATTTTCCGCTAGAAGCAATAGTTTTTAAAATAAATACGTCGAAATCAATGGCGACACAGCTTCCACGCAGGTTACATTAAAAGTCTAACTCCTACAAAAAAGTTTATCACGACATTTTTTACTCTAAACTGTGCAAGGAATAAGGAAAAAACAGTTAAAAGTTAATAACTTGTTAATTGCATTAGTTGTACAACAATTTGTTGCTTATTTCCAACAACAATTATTTTATCGGTACGCAATTGATTTTACTGCATTCGTTGCACAATTTCAGGAGAAAAATGTCCTTTAGTATTTTTCACTAGAAGTAATACTTTTGAAAATAATCACGTTAAAATCGGTTGCGACTCAACACCCACGCAGATAACTCTAAAAGTCTTATCCCCACAAAAAAGTTTAACAGGACCTTTTTCACTTTAAGCTATGCAAGGAATAAATAAATATAAGTTAAAACTTAATAACTTGTTAATTGCTTTAGTTAGACAACAATTTGTTGCTTATTTTCAACAACAATCATTTTATCGGTACGCAATTGATTTTACTATATTCCTTGCACAATATTAAGAGGAAAACGTCTTTTGGTATTTTTCACTAGAAGCAATACTTTCGAAAATAATCACGTCGAAATCCGTTGCGACTCAACACCCACGCAGATAACTCTAAAAGTCTTATCGCTACTCAAAAGTTTAACAGGACCTTTTTCACTTTAAACTATGCAAGGAATAAATAAATATAAGTTAAAAGTTAATAACTTGTTGATTGCATTAGTTAGATAATCATTATCGGCTTCTTTCGTATGCCTTCTTCAGGCTTTTACGTTTCTCCTCTCCACTTGTCCCCGTTCCTTCATAGAGACCCCTCTAGAGTGTTGTCCGCAGCCACTCATCCTAATGCACTACTGTATCGCATTTGCACGAGAGCACAGGGAAACTGCGGAAAACCTGGCCGATACAGTTGGCTTTATTTTTACTGAATTTCTACTGTATGAGAATACATTGGAAACTCAGAAAAACTGCCTCCCACTCCCCATCCAAGTTATGACCGCAAATAATGCTGCTTAACTCTGGGGACCGCCGAAGCCACACACTGACCGCACGTCCACTGCTGTCGGTTAGTTAGATAATAATTTGTTGCTTATTTTCAGCAACAATTATTTTATCTGTCCGCAATTGATTTTACTACATTCCTTGCATAGTTTAGAGTAAAAAAAAGTCGTAATCAACTTATTTGTAGAAGCAAGACTTTTAGAGTAATCTGCGTGGGTGTTGTGTCGCAACCGATTTCGAAATTATTATTTCCAAAATTATTGCTCCTAGTGAAAAATACCAAAAGACGTTTTCCTCTTAAATGGTGCAAGGAAAGCAGAAAAATCAATTGCGTACCGATAAAATAATTGTTGTTGAAAATAAGCAACAAATTGTTGTCTAACTATTGCAATTAACAAGTTATTAACTCTCAACTTATATTTATTTATTCCTTGCATAGTTTAAAGTGAAAAAGGTCCTATTAAACTTTTTAGTAGGGATAAGACTTTTAGATTTATCTGTGTGGGTGTTAAGTCGCAACGGATTTCGACGTGATTATTTTCGAAAGTATTGCTTCTAGTTAAAAATACCAAAAGACGTTTTCCTCTTAATATTGTGCAAAGAATGCACCAAAATCAATTGCGTATCCATAAAATGATTGTTGTTGAAAATAAGCAACAAATTGTTGTCTGACTAATGCAATTAACAAGTTATTAACTTTTAACTTATATTTATTTATTCCTTGCATAGTTTAAAGTGAAAAAGGTCCTGTTAAACTTTTTAGTAGGGATAAGACTTTTAGAGTTATCTGCGTGGGTGTTGAGTCGCAACGGATTTCGACGTGATTATTTTAGAAATTATTGCTTCTAGTGAAAAATACCAAAAGACATTTTCCTCTTAATATTGTGCAAGGAATGCACTAAAATCAATTGCGTACCGATAAAATGATTGTTGTTGAAAATAAGCAAAAACTTGTTGTCTAACTAATGCAATTAACAAGTTATTAACTTTTAACTTATATTTATTTATTCCTTGCATAGTTTAAAGTGAAAAAGGTCCTGTTAAACTTTTTAGTAGGGATAAGACTTTTAGAGTTATCTGCGTGGGTGTTGAGTCGCAACTGATTTCGACGTGATTATTTTCGAAAGTATTGCTTCTAGTGAAAAATACCAAAAGACGTTTTCCTCTTAATATTGTGCAAGGAATGCAGTAAAATTAATTGCGTACCCATAAAATGATTGTTGTTCAAAATAAGCAACAAATTGTTGTCTAACTAATGCAATTAACAAGTTATTAACTTTTAACTTATATTTGTTTATTCCTTGCATAGTTTAAAGTGAAAAAGGTCCTGTTAACCTTTTGAGTAGGGATAAGACTTTTAGAGTTATCTGCGTGGGTGTTAAGTCGCAACGGATTTCGACGTGATTATTTTCGAAAGTATTGCTTCTAGCGAAAAATACCAAAAGACGTTTTCCTCTTAATATTGTGCAAGGAATGCACTAAAATAAATTGTGTACCGGTAAAATGATTAGTGTCGAAAATAAGCAACAAATTGTTGTATATCTAATGCAATTAACAAGTTATTAATTTTTGACTGATTTTCCTTTATTCCTTGCATAGTTTAGAGTAAAAAATGTCGTGATAAACTTTTTTGTAGGAGTTAGACTTTTAATGTAACCTGCGTGGAAGCTGTGTCGCCATTGATTTCGACGTATTTATTTTAAAAACTATTGCTTCTAGTGGAAAATACTAAAGGACGTTTTCCTTTTAAAACGGTGCAAGGAATGCAGTGAAATTAATTGCGCACCGATAAAATGACTACAATCAAGTTAAAAGTTAATAACGTGTTAATTGCATTTGTTAGACAACAATTTTCTGCTTATTTTTAAGAACAATCATTTCATCGATCCACAACTGATTTTACTGCATTCCTTTTTCATTTTTTAGTGGAAAACGTCGTAAGGTATTTTCCACTAGAAGCAATAGTTTTGAAAATAATAACGTCGAAATTCATGGCAACACAGCTTCTACGTCATGACGTTATTTTTTACTCTAAAGTATGCAATGAATAAAGATAAACAAATTAAAAGTTAATACTTATTTTCAACAACAATAAATTTATCGGTCTGCAATTGATTCCCCTGTATTCCTTGCATCGTTCTGGGAGGAAAACGTCCCTTGGTTCTTTTCGCTGGAAGTACTACTATTGAAAATAATTACGTTGAAATTCAAGGCAAAGTCTTACTCCTACAAAAAAGTTAAACAAGATCTTTTTTACTGCAAAAATAGTAATGAATCGATGCAAACTAGTTGAAAGTTAATTATCGTTAATTGCATTAATAAGGCAAGAATTTTTTGCTTATTTTTAACAACAATTATATTATCGGTGTGAAATTGATTTCACTCTATTCTTTTCACCGTTTTAAGAAGAAAATGCACTTTGGTATTTTCCGCTATACCCAATAGTTTTAGAATAACATGCGTTGAAATCGGTGGTGCCTCAGCCGTCAAGCAGATTACTCTAGAAGTGTTGGTTTTAGAAAACAGTTGATTACGACCTTTCTTAGTCTGAACTATGCAAGGCCAAATAAAAACAATTAAAAAGCTAGTAACTTGTTAATTGCATTAATTAGACAAAAATTTGTTGCTTATTTTTAACAGCAATCATTTTATCGGTGTGCAATTTATTTCACTCCATTCTTTGCACGGTTTTAAGAGAAAAACATTGTTTGGTATTTTTCGATAGAAGCAATACTATTAAAAGTAAAATTGTCGAAATCGCAGATTACTTTTATAGTCTTACTCGTATAAAAAAGATGATTAAGGTCTTTTTTACTTTAAACGAAGCATGGAATAGAGACAAACAAGTTAAAAGCTTATTATTTGTTAATTGCATTAGTTGGACAACAATTCGTCGGTTATTTAAAAAAAACATTTTATTCGTCCACAATTCATTTTATTGCATTCCTTGCACCGTTTTAAGAGGAAAACTTTATTTGATATTTTTCCCTAGAAGCAATAGATTGGAAAAAGTACGTCGAAATCATTTTCGATACAGTTTCCACGCAGATTACTTTAAAAGTCTTGCTTCTACAAAAAAGTTGATCTCGACCTTTCTTACTGTGAACTATGCCAGGAAAAAAGAAAAGTAAGTCAAACGTTAATAACTTGTTACTTGCGTTAATTAGACAACAATTCGTTTCTTATTTTTAACAACTATAACTTAATCGGTGTGTAATTGATTGTAATGCATTACTTGCATCGTTTTGAGAGGAAAATATCATTATGTTTTTTCGCTAGAAGCAATAGTTTTAAAATAAAACACGTTGAAATCGATGGTAATACTGTTTTTCTATTAAAAAAAAAACACCCGAAAAAATGACTGTTTTTAAGCGACGAATTATTTTGTAACTAATGCAATTAACAAGTTATTGACTTTCTACTTTTTTTTGTGAATCCTTGCATTGTTTACAGTAGAAAATGTGTTGTTGAACTTTGTTGTAGGTGCAAAACTTTTGAAGTAATCCTCGTGGAAGCGGTGTCGTCTCCGATTTGAACGTATTTATTTTCAAAACTGTTGCTTCTAGCGAAAAATACTATAGGGCGTTTTTCTCTAAACACGATGCTAGGAATGTAGTGAAATCGATGGCGCACTGACAAAACTATTGTTGTTTAACTGATCCAATTAATAAGTTGTTTTGTTTTATCTCGTTTATTTCGTTTCTTTGTATTCTCATTCGTAAAAGACCCCTTTAGCATTCTTGTTGAAGAAAAGCTTAAAAAAAATCGTGCAGTACTTGCACCGCCACTACGTCGACTTGTTTATTAATGAAAGGTTTGTGCCTAGCCAAGTATAACAGAGGACTTTTATCACGCAGAATGCTGTATTTTTGTCTCACGCACGAAGTAAGTACAAAACTAAATTTTGTGCAAGTGTAGAGCCAGCAGTTGTAATGCGACCAGTTTCAATTGATGACATTTTACAGAAGTACTAAAAGAAAGGGGGCTTACCAGACATTCCGGGGCAAGATAGCAGTCCCCAGAAATTTGGTACCGCTAAAATCAGGGCTGCATAGTATACCCAAAAAATATCTAATATTTTCGGTCGTCGAATAAATCTCGGAGCGTTTGAATCATGGAGACTAGAGTAGAGGAGTCCGAACGCATATGTGATTCCTCCGAAAATGTGGTCGCGCAATCGTGTGAAGGCTACGGTTCCGAAACTCGCCACCGCTGTCGCCTCAATCGTTGACGACCGAAGTGAAGTGCGCGTTTGGTGAATAGCTAATGATGTGAAGTATGCATAGCGAAAGTGCACCGCCAAGTCGCCATTACCAGCCATTATTCTCCACTTTCCGTACATTTCGATGTGTGACAGTTCGTAATTTGTGTTTATGGTATTTTTATTCTTCATGTAGCTTTAACAAAGGTAAACAAATACTCTACTCCAAATCGTGGAGAAAGTCTCCGAAATGAAGAATTTGACACGTGTTGGATGCGTGAATCATGAAAGTGAAGTGACCGTCAAAGTAATAAACTTCTATCTTTTAATGAGAGGGAGCTTTCTTGCCAATTCCGTAAATGCTAATTGGAACGCGAAGAAGATGAAAACCAAAATGCACCGCAAACAAGCTAAATTGTAAAGGTCCAGAGCTTCTGCTCTGTTGTCAATAAATGTTAATGTATCATTCGGTATATAATTCAACGTTGAACTTTTTTGGGCGATGGTAATGTTATAATCAATCAACTCTGTCATCTGTAAGTATCATAGAAATCTTACGCGGATATAATACAAGAAATAAAAGGAGAAAATACTGGCTGGTCTCTCTCTATCTCTCTGATCTCAGTCTGTCTCTCTCTGATCTCTGTCTCTTTCTGATCTCAGTCTGTCTCTCTCTCTCGGGAATCCGCGACCGCAGCGCCTCTGCCGCCGACAGCTGACATAATTTTCACACGATTTCGCGACCATCTTTTCAGTACAGCGTTCGTCCTCCTTTACTCTAGTCTCCATGGTTTGAATACTGGTGGAATTAAATAAAACATGAAAAGCAAGAGAGGAGTTTTCATTTTTTTTTCGCGTGAAAGCATAATTTTTCTGCGATAAATAATATGACTAATGTCGACGATGTTAATATTAATTTTTATGGAATATTTTTCTATTGTTTTTTCCTGTATTTTTGCAAAAAGGATCTTGCGGTTCACAAATAAATAATAATAATAAAATTGCAGTTGGATCGTAGACGAACGTAAGGACATAAAAATGTCAAGTATCAGTGAAATTTAACGTTTCCGCGTTTCTTCCTGTATGATTTTTTTTTTCGAACTTCCATTATCGACCTTACAAATACGATTTCTGTGCGATAAACTATCCAGTTTATTTTGGAACAGAAGTAACTACACATTACGAGGAGCATTGTCGATAACCAAAAAAATGAAAGAAAAAAAAAAAGAAAAATTGTAAATCTAAGAATCACGCCTGATTTCCAGATTTACGATTTTTCTTTTTTTATGCCCATTATGCTTCGGACAATCATTTTTTTAACTTACAGAATCGTTTACATTTTTTGGCGATAATTACACTGAAAACAAATTTCATTGATTCAATAAATCCATCGTTTGCGGCTGCCAAAAACAATCAACTTAATTTGAATTCTAATTCCTCCAATTCCATACGAGATCCAACCAATAACTCTAAAATAAGCAAAATAATATTTTATTATTTCAATGTTGAAAGGGATTGAACGAATAAGAACTAAAGTTAATTCAAAAATACTTCTTTTTGGCAGCCCGCAAACGATGGATTTATTGAATCAATGACATTTTTTTTCAGTGTAGTTCAATGTATCTTGGAGAACAAAATCTGGATACTCGGAAAATGGGTATACCATCGGTGCCAGGATACTTTTTTTTTCAGGTGCGTTAACAACGCACCTGATGACGCGCGAAGACGCATCTTTATAGCGTCCCTATCTCCCTACCATGCCACTCTCCAGCCCCCTCCAACGCTACACGAGGACGTCGGAGCCGCTGCGTTGAGGAGCACTGCCGGTGAAAGGCCGCAGCCAATAAGATTTGAGAGTTCCCAAGCGCGCGCTTCGCTGGGTGTCTAGTTTCACCTGAACCTCACTGTATGGTTGATACATATCTTTAAATATATAAGTACATTTGGCATTATTACTAGAGGCAATACGTCAGTTCTACAGAACCCATCTCTACACAGACCCATCTGTACACGAGCATCTGTACACCATTTTTTTTTTACACGCGTTTAATTGAGCACAACGAAATTGTACACAACACGAACTTGACAAAGCGGAATTTAAAACGGATAACCTTGTCACGACGAAACCTTGCGGAAATTTAGTTCGACACGGAAAAATTGATCACGTCAGTAATCGTTATGCCAAAACTTTGCACAGCATACTCTGGGCACCATCAATCTGCTCCAGAGTTGTGAAGAATGCATTATTTTTCTAATGCGTTACCGCTTTCATTACGGATTACTTTTCGAATAAGTAATGTAACTCCGAATCCATTACCCATTACTTTTGTAATAAGTAATGTAACTCGAAACCATTACCCATTACTTTTGTAATAAGTAATGTAACTCGAAAACATTACCCATTACATTTGTAATAAGTAATGTAACTCGAAACCATTACCCATTACTTTTCGAAAAAGTAATGGATCTGAGCTACATTACTTATTCGCAAAGTAATGGGTAGTGGATTCGAGTTACATTACTTATTAGAAAAGTAATGGGTAATGGATCCGAGTTACATTACTTATTCGAAAAGTAATGGTTGATGAATTTGAGTTACATTACTTATTAGAAAAGTAATGGGTAATGGATCCGAGTTACATTACTTATTCGAAAAGTAATGGTTGATGAATCTGAGTTACATTACTTATTAGAAAAGTAATGGGTGATGAATCTGCGTTACATTACTTATTACAAAAGTAATGGATGATGAATGTGAGTACCCTTACATTGTTAAAAAATATTTTTCGAAATTACTATTATTAATAATTATTATTAATAATTATTAATAATAGTATTATTAATAATTGTTATTATTTCGACTATGCTGAATCGATATCAAGTGATGCGAAAAGTATTCCGCAAATTTAACACGCCGTTGCCATCGTCAGCCCCTGTAGAGCGCCTCTTTAGTTACGCCACCATGTTGGATCTTCCGAAATATAATCGGTTAAGTGACAGTCATTTTGAAACGAGAGTATTGACTAAAGTCAATGCCTCAAAAAATTACAACTGAATTGCGGACAGTGATGGGGTTGTTCAATCTCTACTGCCGTGAGTTCTCGAGATATACTGTCTAGGGCTCAGCCACCGACTCTGGTTTGCAAACATTTAAGAAACACATCTAGAAATGATTGTGTTTCTTATCTACTGAGTAGCTGTTTACATTACTGTGAACTGCGAACTTTGTATAAGCTGCAAGTTAATTTTGAGTTGTCAACATGAAATCATTTTCATATATTTTATATGCGTCGGCCGATCACTTCCAAATATTGTGTACGTGAATTTCGAAAATAACCTCTATTCTCGTCTGTAGTACAGCGAGATACGCATTATGATGCTTCACAAACGTTACATATTTTTCGATTACTTAATAAATTTAGGGGAGAACCCTACATTTTTCTGTACGTGCTCGAAGACATATCTCCGCCTCGAGAATATTGACTTCTTGCTCATATCAAACGTTTCAACTATATCGATCGAGCACAGCTTGGATATATATATCCAATATATATGTATGCATATAAATATTATATATGAAAATTGCAGAAATGAATAAAACCGAGCAAAATCAAGACACTGTGACGCAGCGTCTTTTTTTACCGTGATACAACACTTAATGTGTTAATGAATTTCCCATTGTACAAATAAATATTATGATACCTGATCGATAAAAACTGACATGTTTAGTGCAATTATCACGAAATTGCGTAATATTGGACGCGGTCGCATTAAACATTTTATCTCGATGTTATAATATATGAGTTACGAATTAGTTAATAAGAAGTTTTCACCGTACAAATAATTATACCAAAACATAATATTAGGTAAAACAGAGTTTGTCAATGATTTTTCAGAAACTATGAGTAATCATGACGATCTGTTTAATAATCATATTACGAAAACGTCGGAATGATGAGAGAAATTCTTATTTTTGTTTTTGATTTTGTAATCAATGTGCGTTCGGGGTCGGGTCTTACGAAAATTGAGCGATGAACACCGTACACATGACTGTTTACCTACAGTATTAAACTTAATTACAGTATTAATTTTATACAAAGGTACCTTTGTATAAAATAAATTAAAAGTGTAAAAAATGTTAATAAAAACGTATTCACCCAACAACGATTTTTTAATCGAGATTTAACAATTCTGATAAATATGCCACCAGCAATTCGCGAAAATACAAGGTTTATCGTTTTTACTTTCTCATCACATACAGAGTATGTAAAGAGAGTAAGTATTGCAATCCAAAAAAAATTCGACTCTTGGATTTTGATGGACATACATGTTTTGAGTGTCCTAGATTCCAAAAAACACATTTACTCATTTCTGTCTGTCTGTCTGTCTGTCTGTCTGTCTGTCTGTCTGTCTGTCTGTCTGTCTGTCTGTTTGTCTGTCTGTCTGGCACCTGTGTGTCCGAAAGTGCAATAACTTTTGAGAAAATCTAAGGACCGCAATGAAATTTGGTGTGTGTCTTCTGCATTCGAATCCTGGGTTTGGTATTGAAATCCAATCCAAAATCTTTGCTTGAATTTGAATTTGAAAACGGCTTCTTAACAAATTATAACGCGAAATGTAGATTACAATTAATGACCAAAGTTCTCAAATTTCAATTCACGTAGTTAGTCACTATACCCCAGTAAATTCACAATAAAAACTTCACGCCAGTGACAAACGTGATGAAAAAATCGAGTGTTGCGAATACGCCAGCAACTTTTTTTTAATATCAGTTTTTCATTTAATCCCTTATACTTTTAATTTAATTATTCAGTATTTTTATTTCATAATTTCTCTCATGAATTTGGAGAAAAAAAGCTGCGAAGCGGAACTTCGCAAAGTGCTTTCTCATTTTTTTCGCTCTTTACAGAGGTACCTCTATAGATAAGGAAGTATGTTAATTGATTTCGGCTTTCTATGTTAATATATGGTTGTGATAAAACTAGAAATTCTCATTTCTAAATAATTTTGGGAAAACGTGATCTGTATGAAGACACAAAAGCGGAAAAACATGTTTTCAAGTAAAAATGTCTTATGTTTAAAAAAAAAACAGAGCGACGAAATAAATTACTTTCAGAAAATTAAATTATTTTGATACTATATTCTTTGAATGGCTGAGACATTTTTACGTAAAGGAAAACACGTTTTTCTCTCCACTATCCCAAATTAAAAAAAAAACATATTATTGTATTACTTTGCAAGAAGTAATGTAAATATGTAATGGAACTTAGATTTTTGACCCATTACTTTTCTAATAAGTAATGGAACTCAGATTCATTGCCCATTACTTTTTAAATAAATAATGTAACTCAGATTCATCCCCCATTACTTTTCTAATAAGTAATATAACTCAGATTTATCATCCATTACTTTTCGAATAAGTAATGTAACTCGGATACATTACCCATTACTTCTGTAATAAGTAATGTAACTTGGATCCATTACTTTTTCAAAAAGTAATGGGTAATAGTTCTGAGTTCCATTACTTATTATAAAAGTAATGGGTAATGGATCTGAGTTACATTACTTATTAAAAAAGTAATGGGTAATGTATCCGAGTTCCATTACTTATTATAAAAGTAATGGGTAATGGATCTGAGTTACATTACTTATTAAAAAAGTAATGGGTAATGTATCCGAGTTCCATTACTTATTCCGAAAGTAATGGGTAATGGATTCAGCTTTCAATTATCCACTCTTTTAGTAATAAGTAATGCATTACTTTTACATTACAAATTTCACAACCCTGATATGCTCACAGCACTAGTTCGACACAACAAATTTCTCCGTAGCACAAGATCGAAATGGTAAATCTCGACATGGCACCATTTTGTAACGACAAATCTCTACACAATGCGAGTACGGCCCGGTAAAGTTTGCCACGACGAACCTTCGCCACGACACAAGTTGTACACGACGATGTTCTACACAGACCCATCTCTATACAAA
The DNA here is from genome assembly GCA_963970395.1 of Ephialtes manifestator. NCBI lineage: Eukaryota > Metazoa > Arthropoda > Insecta > Hymenoptera > Ichneumonidae > Ephialtes > Ephialtes manifestator. Next base: position 29,010,266 of record OZ019974.1, on the reverse strand, counting down.
CCCATCTCTACACAGACCCATCGCTACACAGACCCATCTCGACACCGACGCTAATCTTCCGATGGTAAATCGGATAATATATTTACCGACTGGCAATTTTGCGTTGAGCCGGCAAAATAGATATGCGACAGAGTTTTCGTCAATTGCAGTGGGAGTGCGATTTACCATCGGAAGATTAGCGTCGGTGTCGAGATGGGTCTGTGTAGAGATGGGTCTGTGTAGAACATCGTCGTGTACAACTTGTGTCGTGTCGAAGGTTCGTCGTGGCAAACTTTACCGGGCCGTACTCGCGTTGTGTAGAGATTTGTCGTTACAAAATGGTGCCGTGTCGAGATTTACCATTTCGATCTTATGTTACGAAGAAATTTGTTGTATCGAACTAGTGCTGTGAGCAGATTGATGGTGCCCAGAGTATGCTGTGCAAAGTTTTGTCATAAAGATTACTGACGTGATCAATTTTTCCGTGTCGAACTAAATTTCCGCAAGGTTTCGTCGTGACAAGGTTATCCGTTTTAAATTCCGCTTTGTCAAGTTCGTGTTGTGTACAATTTCGTTGTGCTCAATTAAACGCGTGTAAAAAAATGATGTACAGATGCTCGTGTACAGATGGGTCTGTGTAGAGATGGGTTCTGTAGAACTGGCGTATTGCCATTACTAGACAAGATCTATTATTTCACTTATCGTACATTACCTCACTTATCATACAATACCGTCGTAAAAACCAGTTGTCGCTTCGTACTATACATTTAAAGCCATCCCACTGGCATACAATGTAGCTGGTTCCAAGAGAAGCATGACATTTAAAATGTTATAAACTTAAGAAAAAAATTACCTGTCATCGTCTTTTGGGAAGCGATGAAAAGTGATCCCAGGATCTCGACCTTTCACGCTCTCACAGCCTTTGAAGACACATGCATTTGTTGACGGCATTGCAAATTAGAAATTATAAAAATTCCCATGCACATAAAAAAAAATGTTAGGCGTTGCAAACCACTGAGCGAAGACCATGCAATTTATCAATACGATGTAAACACTAAAGATAATGTACGAAAAACTCCAATGCAACAAAAACAACAAGGATCTTTAACGCAGAGCGCGAAGAATCAAAACAATAGACAGATCTTTAAACAGCACGTGCCTGTTGCGATGTGAGAATCAGCAGGAATAAATGGGAGTGAGGGAGATGAGAAAAACATCGGCGGCACAGCGGGCGCGAAAGAGACAGCATAATAACTCCGACTCGCTGAACAGAATGGGAGCGAGAGAGTCAGGATGATCACCCCGACTCGCTGAAAAGAACGGGAGCGAGAGAGTCAGGATGATCACCCCGACTCGCTAAAAAGAATGGGAGCGAGAGAGTCAGCATGATCACCTCGACTCGCTAAACAGAACGAGAGCGAGAGACTCAGCATGATCACCCCAACTCGCTAAACAGAACGAGAACGAGAGAGTCAGCATGATCACCCCGACTCGCTAAACATAACGGGAGCAAGAGAGACAGAATCACCCCAACTTTTAAACGAATAGCAGCGCAGGAGGCATGATGCAACGCGGAGCCAAGCCTGTTGCCGAGGTGTAAGCTTGTGTGTTTCTGTACGTGAGCTACACGGACAGCACACAGATAACAACGCTACTAGCGACATCCTAGCAGCTGGGGTGAAAGCTTGTCCGAGCACCCCAACTTTTCTGGCTTCAACGAAAGTACGGGAAGTGTTCTTCTAGGCATATCCATATTCTTTGCCGGCACGCTGTGGGTCAAATAACGTGACATGCACTGCAGCATTAAGCTGCGTAGTTGACGGCACGGCGTGCTGATGCCGGCAATGTGTCTGCAAAGTTCCGACACGCTGTGCAGCGCCAATTCATGTCGGAACAGTGCAGGCAAAGTGGCGGTATTCGTGCCGTTAAGCACGCCGTGCCGTTAATAATGCAGCTTAATGCTGCAGTACATGGCGCATTTTTGATGACACGGCGTGCGGCACGTTTTTCTATCTGGGTATTAATAATATTCTGTTATCTGACTTGCAAATAATATTTTTATTTTGTTCATTAAAGGTACTAAGGTGCCCCAAAGATGAAAGCTGCATGAACATTTTTAATTGAGTGGTAAACTTTAGATGCCATTTGTCAAAACATGGTTTTAAATCTATTCTGCGCGTAATTCAGACCAAACTGCTAGGCAGATTAGGCTGGTTGACGTCTTATTTTCTTCTTCATGAAAAGATACACCGGCTAAATGGAGCAAATGTTAATAAAAGGTAATATTTTTGAAGTGACATAATTATTACTAAATAAATTTTATGCTATTTTCTAAATCAGTGATTAACTTTGCTTTCATAATGAAAATAAAATAGTTTGCTCCATTTAGCCGGTGTATCTTTTTATGAAGAAGAAAATGAGACGTCAACTAGCCCAATCTGCCTAGCAGTTTGGTCTGAATCACGCGCAGAGTGCAAAACCTAAGAACTATGCTTAAGATAATATTGAAAGGCATACGCAAGTCAGATGGCAGTAAAAAATCCTTTCATCGAGTACCAACAATATTGGCTTCGTGCGTGACCTTCATTCGCGGCCATTTTGGACAATCAGCGTTGGAAGCGGCGAAATTGTGCAACAGTTGATAAAAACTTATCACAGTCAAAGAATATGGATGTACATAGAAGTGCAGATCTTATTCTCCTCCTGAAGCTGCGCAGAAACTGGAGTACCACGGATTTTCGTCATTTTTGGTGCGTACTCCAGTTTCTGCGCAGCTTCAGGCGAAGCATAGGATCTGCACTTCTATGTACATTCATATTCTTTGTCACAGTAAAGCATGCTAGCGTACGTTAATTAACGATATTATTTATATTTCTTTAATAAATCGACACTATGAGTGCACCAAAAGGGAAGGCTTCAATGCCGTGTTGCGTCGTGAATTGTAAAAACACCTCTGTAAATTCACCGGGTGTACATTTCTACAGTTTCCCTACAGGAAAGATCCAAATTTTCAAGCAGAAAAGGCGCGAGGACTGGATTGCCTCCGTTAAACGAAAAAAAAAGTTTCAGAGTTACTGTACGAACTAAATGTTCTCTAATCAATAAAAAGTTATAGACTACAATACTGTTACTAGGATTGAAACTTTACAATACTTACTTCCAATTTCACCTTGTACGATGTAGTAGTGGAAGTGTCACTGACGTTTGGCGAATAACGCTGCACTTTATTAAGATACGTTTGTCTGAATCTGTTAACTCCTCCACTCGACGCACATGGCATACAGACAACGCTTTTCCTTTTATAATACCTTGTGGATTAAAATCAATTGCATGCGTTATCGCCTTGAATCCCGTTCTGATTATCAATTCCATCTTTCAATGCCGTTTTAATGTATTCCGAGCGACTAGGTGCGGGTTTTGTTGGTGCCTGTGCGGGGCCCCTAATATCCTCGAGCATGTAACGCTGTACCACCGTGAAATTATTTGAGAATCTTTTTAAATGTCCGATTAAACTCCCTGATGCACAAAATATGCAGAATTTGTGTTTTTGAAAAAAAAAAATTCACTTTTTCAAATCTTACGGACCTGAGCCGTCACGAACGATCTGACAACGCTGTTGTAGCGTACCACGTGATTGAGCGCCATATTTGCAAAAGGAGCATGAAAACAATAGCTGCGTATGTCGCAATATGACAGAAACTCTAAAACGCGCTGGCGGCTAACCTAACAACCTAACAACTATTGCTATTTCCTTCACCCCTATCACTATGTATTCGATCCTCTATTCTATTTATTATATTATTTTTATCTCTATACACCAGGTATGGGCATTCATTCAATGAAAATGTGTTTGAAATACTTTCATGCCCACACTGTAAAAGAAACTTGAAATTTAATGCACAAGTACTGGAAGTTTTTATGTACAAACCGGTGTACGAAATTTAATATACAAATGCGATGTATAATTAAGATATGGTACAGTAATTTTAATAATTGACTTAAACTTTACTGTGAAAATACTTCAATTTTAATAATTTGCTTTAGTTTTACTGCAACTGTAGGTTATTTTTTTAAATTACACTTTTATATTTTATTGACGAGTTCATGCATAAAGACTTCCAGACTTTTCTAACAGTGTAAATAATTAAGAATTATTAAGCCTACTAAATAATAGAACTCATTGAAAAGAATTATTCATTTAAATTAGCCCTAATCATTGCAAATATGTGAAAATGTTGATTTTTGCCTAATAATCAATCATATTTATCTTATACAAGCAGTATTTTTAATACATTTTCATTGAACGAATATCAATCCCTGCTAAACACAGTACGTCAAATGCGTTGGACTAATTGCATTATTAATGTGAATTTGTAACCTGAAAATGAGACCGACATTAATGTCGAATATTTTTTCAATTTCACGCGCATGCCGGCGAACGTCATAAGCACAGCTGACGATGTACAGCGTTGCCGGCTATCACGTCACAGGTCCCGCCATGATATTAGATTTTTTTTCACACCTTTAGATAATATTTTCTCGCGAAAGACTTCGGTCGGGATTATTTTTGTAAGCGCGATAATTTATCTCCGAAATTCACTGTGTCCATTGCATATTTTATTTTTCCGATGTCGAGATGTTTGACTAATGAAATCTGCAATTGAAACGCAGCCAGGAGCTTTTCCCATATCTTTCTGTGCTAATATTGCACTTTTTGAAGGGATAAATAATCATTAAATGCGTGGCTACCACGCCTGAGATTTTTTTGACACAATTCTACGTAATAAAACTATAGTATAGCCGAAAATTATAGAATTCTGAAGACTATGCCCTCACGCTCGGAATACCTTAATGCTGCTGTCAGCTGTCATAAACATAAACACCGGCGAAAAGTGCAGACGACACCGGGCACACGAAAATTTATGTACCCTTTTTACGAAATAAATCGAATAACAAAAAGCTATTGCCTACCCAAAATTACAAAAAAATAAATTAAACAACCTATTTTTTATTTATAACAATACTTTTCAGTTGTTCATTTAGTATAATCGGAAAATCTTCTGTAAACTATATTCTACCATAAGAATGAATGCTTTTTTTATATCAAAACTGTTGCCGAGGTGTGCCACAAGCGGCGCTGGCATCTTAACGCACTAAGCCAATAGATCATTGGTCATTTTTATATGCAAGAGAATTTGGATGATATTGAATTTACTAATTTAATTATTTTTACCTGACTCCCTCCCCTTAACAGAGTTCTTGATTTGCTTAAGCGGCTATATCGAACGCTCCTTGTCTAACCGCAAAGAATCCGTTTTCTGAACTTTGCGTCTGGTTGCCAGCGCATTCTTCTGACCACGGATTTTCCTAGGTGGCGATGGAATACCTTCAAGCCAGTTCGAACGAGCTGAAGGAGGAGACGGTAGCTTCGGGAAAGCCTTATCCCAGGCGGATCGAATCTCTCCAGGAATCAGGCATCGATCGATTTCCAACGACTGGGAAGTCGAAGGAGAACTTCTCTTGAATAACCAGGTATCTGTTTTGTAACAATTCGGGAGATTATTATCAATCATTAGTTTTTGTGCTTCCGCTCTGCTGACGTTGAGACGCGACATGATTTTATTCATAGCTTTCTGCTTATTAAAAGCGTCGCATTTAGGATCGTCAGCAGAGTGAGACCCATTGCAGTTTGCATAAATAGCATTCTTACTCTTACACACGGTACACTGTAAAAAATCCGTGTTAATATTAACACTGTTTTAACACCGTATCAGTTGTGATCGTACTTTACAACTCCTGGTTTAAAATCCATTTTCCCCCCAAGGCACCCGAGACGACCACAAACCCGTCTCGCTTCGATCCTGTGGGCGCCAGCCGCACGGAAGCAAAATTCCGTGCGACAAATTTATAAACGGTCGAACACGAATGGGATGGCTCGGCGTCGCTCAGCCCTGATGCGATGGTAGAGGGGAGTGGGTTAGTCTCGCGCGTAAATGAGAGACTCGGTACACCAAATTTGAGAGCGACCAATATATAGATTAATTTATTGAACTGCACTACTCGAAAGTATCGAGCGTGGCCGAGAAGCGGCAAACCCACGCTAGTTCTCGAGAGCTTTCCTCAGATTTTCCACAATGTTTCATAGATACAATTTCCTCAGAGTTACGGTTCCTGACTCGACACAATCCAACAATCACTCCCAACATTCCCACTCACACAACATATAATATAATAACCGTTCTATTTGGGTCGAACGCTATATCATCCCGACGGCTCACGATCAACGTTTAACAATTTATAAAACGGTAGCTCGAACGAGAACTCGCTTACGATAAGATGGCTCCGGAGAGCGTTACTTTCGTGGTTCGGAGGTGACTTTGAAGCGACCGTTAATGTTCTCGTGGCCGAACGATAGCTATTCTCCCGGTGGACTCTCCCGTGGATTTATTGCTCGATTTGAATAGTCAAATTTTTACCTAGTATTATCACTAACAGGCAAGGCGATCAGACCTCAACCGCTAACCAGTTTACGTGTTTTCCCAGCCCCCTTAAATATTTCCCAATCAACGTTAAGCTTGAAACCCCCAACTACTCTCGCGATTCTACACGATTCAACTACTAACTTTCCCGTATCGAAATTCTGATGGCCCGCGCTCGAAAAGGTGCCGCCTCGACGATATCGCGTCGGGTTTGTTCTATTTCACTCTAGCCTCAAACCGGACACGAACGACGGTCTTACCCGATTATTTGCCGTAGCCAAAGTCTCTCGAGATCCACTCGTCCAGAGATTCGGCGTCGCGTTTGGTAGATGTCGATATTCTCGCGAGGACGATGTGCACCGATCGACACGATAACCACGTCCTTCCTCCTCGGGATCCTACGCTTGAGTCCTCGAGACTCCTTCGTTATCGCTCTCGCGCGACTGGCTCTCCCCACCCTCACACGGTTAACCGAATTCTCGCCTTCTAGATCATTCCCCGAGTTTGAATCTTTCTCGTACCTCGCGACAATGCGAGGCCGAGCGTCCTCGTGTAACATATCGGCCGCCGCAGCTAATCTGCGACGCGGCAAAACCACGAGTGCGGAGATGATTCCGCTCGAGATGGTCCCTCGACGGCGAGGAGGCTGCAGCTTTCCCAAACGAAATAGTCGAGGCGGATAACCGAGAGCGGCTCAAATACCACAGGAGGTAGCGAAGTCCAAGATTCGCCGTGGTGCGTAGCGGAGGGGCGAGTAGCTCTCGTGGATCGTGGAATCGACGATAACGGTTCGCCGGCGTCGTCCCGATACGTTGAAAAGCCCACATTGGCGACGACCGTCGCTCGCTCGGGAGAAATTGCGTGAAAATAAAATAAGAGCACAAGAAAATTAATAATCGGGAATCGTGTACGCGATTTCTTTCGACGACCGTGTCTGATCGCCTGGCCGGGACTCATCCCGTGAGGAAGAGCGTCGTTTCTCGCGCCGTTCGGTGCAAGAGCCTGAAATTATGCTCTTCTGGGACGTGAGTTAAAAACCCACGTCACACAGTGTATATATAGGTCCATCAATATTGTGTAAATCTAGTACACTGTCATGGTGTAAACAGACGGTGTCAACTGAGGGTGTAAATTTACTCTAACACCGTTGAATTAACACCAATTTTATTAACACTATTTGGTGTATGGAAAGGCATCTGAATGGATTGAAAAATAATTCTAAACAGAGTAATTGTTACACTGATGTGAGTAAATATAAACCGCATCAAATTAGTTATTAACACACGAGCAGTGTTAAGCTCTACGTGTGAAAACACCGAAATGTGTTAAAAAAAATTACACTGATTTGTGTTAACTGATTTATTTATAAATTCTATAAAAATATTATTCGATATTATTGCATATCGATCAGGAATGGAATGGAAAGAGGGAAAAAAGCAGGAATACTAAAAAAGGAAAAACTGGAAATCGAGAATTGTAGGCCGTGATTAATTGTAGTGTTCTTTATTAACGCATTTTATAGGAACATGTAAATCTTAAAATTATATCAAATTATCTTATAATTTTTATTGAATTGTACTTAGACGTATCTCTCATGAAGTGCCAGATAATGAATCAAAATAAACAATATTATCTTATATGATCAAATATTTCGGAACAATGTATGTATGGATTTCATCATATTCTTGATGAAGTCCCGCGTAGAAAAAAAGAATCTTGTGAAGAATCTTTTAAAGAATCTTAAAAAAAGTCTTGAAAGAATCTTTAAAGGAATCTTGAAAAGAATCACGTATAGGATCCGGAGCAAGACTCTTTTCAAGATTCTTTTCAAATTTTTTTCCAGATCAAAACTCCGAATTTTTGTAATTTTTTTAGTTTAATTCAGTTGATTAGTCATATTTGATTGATCAGATCCGAAAAATAGCGTGATTTGATCAGATTAAAGCGATAAAATGAGAGAAAAGAAAAAAAATGTTGATCGTGGGACTTGAGCCCAGGTCCCTCGGCGTACTATCCCGTTATCTTATCTATTCAACCACATCATCTTTCTTGGATAGCAGTAAAATTAAATGATATATGAGTGTCACTTGCTTTTTCAGAACTGTTTTTTTTTCGGAAATTACGGCGCGATGCGCGTTACCACTTTGCACCGTTTCACAGTATCTAGTTTCATTAAGAATTCATCTTTCACATTCAGTTATTGCTCCCTCATAAAAGAAACTTTATTTGCGAGAAAACATACGTTCCAAGATTTTCAAGTCAGGACACTCAAAATAGTCCAGAACGTCGAGAAAAGTGGTTTAGAAAAAATAAATAAGTGCATTCCGCAAACCTAAACCTTAAAATACATGAACCTGGTCTTCAAAAGTGTCCAGGTTTATTGCTTCGAAGCTCTCAGTGTCCAGATTGACCTCTCCATAGTTTTCGGTGTCCAGGTCGACCTCTCCGTAGTTTTCGGTGTCCAGATCAACTTCTCCATAGTTGTTGGTGTCCAGGTCGAACTCTCCATAGTTTTCGGTATCCAGGTCGATATCTCCATGGCTTTCGGCGTCAGGATCGACATCCCGATGGCTTTCGACGTCCAGGTAGACATTTCTATGGCTTTCGGTATCCAGGTCGATGTCTCCACGACTTTGAACATCAGGGTCGACATGTCCATGGCTTTTGGTGCCAAGTCGATATTCCCATGATTTTCGATGTCCACGTCGATATTTCCATAGTTTTCGGTGTCCAGGTTGATCTCTCCTTAATTTTCAGCGCCCAGGTGGATGTCCAGCACCTGGACACCGAGAAATATGGCGAGGTTCACGTGGACACCGAAAACTATAGAGAGGTCGACCTGGACACCGAAAACTATAGAGGGGTCGACGTAGGTAGCGAAAACTATGGAGATGTTGATCTGGATGCCGAAAACTATGGGGAGGTCGACCTGGACACCGAAAAGTATAAAGGGATCGACGTAGATACCGAAAACTATGGATATGTCAATCTGGATACCGAAAACTATGGAGATGTCGACCTGGACACTGAAAATTATGGAGAGGTCACCTCGACACTGGAAAAAATAGAGAGGTTGACGTGGACACCGAAAATTATGGAGAGGTCGACCTCAACACCAAAAACTATGGAGACGTTGATCTGGATACCGAAAACTATGGTGAGGTCAATCTGGACACTGATAGCCTCGATGCAATCAACCTGGACACTTTTGAAGACCAGGTTCATGTCTTTTAAGGTTTTTGTTTGCGGAATTTAATTATTTATTTTTTCTAAACCACTTTTCTCGACGTTCTGGACTAGTTTGAGTGTCCTGACATGAAAATCTTGAAACGTATGTTTTCTCGAAAATAAAGTTTCCTTTATGAGGGAGCAATAACTGATAGTAAAAGATGAATTTTTAATGAAACTAGATACTGTGAAACGTTCTGAAAAAGCGAATGACACTGATATATTATTTAATTTGACTGCTATCCAAGAAAGATGATGTGGTTGAATAGATAAAATAACGGGATAGTACGCCGAGGGACCTGGGTTCAAGTCCCACGATCAACATTTTTTTTTCTCTCTCATTTTATCGCTTTAATCTGATCAAATCACGCTATTTTTCGGATCTGATCAATCAAATATGACTAATCAACTGAATTAAACTAAAAAAATTACAAAAATTCGGAGTTTTGATCTGGAAAAAAATTTGAAAAGAATCTTGAAAAGAGTCTTGCTCCGGATCCTATACGTGATTCTTATCAAGATTCTTTTCAAGATTCTTTCCAAGATTCTTTCCAAGATTCCTTACAAGATTCGTGAAAAGATTCTTTTTTTCTACGCGGGGTACGTATGATTCTTTGTGTGATAAATTATCAATATCAATTACTCTAAACTGTGGAATCAGTTTCTCTTGGATTCTGAAGGCGCACAAATTTTCATCGTAATAGGTAGTTTCCCACACTTGACATACAGCAAAGGGCAAATTCTGATAAATAAATAATTTACAGACTTTGAGAAATATTGGCAAGTCCGAGTTATCTTTGTGAGAAGTAATGAAATATCCAACATTATAGGAAATACCATACTGCAACTTATTAATTATGAGAACTTTCGATTTTCTGCGGATATTTACTCGATTTATTATAGGAGAGAATTGATAAAGAACTGTTTTATATGAGACAATCGTTCCTGGGTCTGTGTGTATTACAGTATCAATATACGGTTTATTAATTTTATGATGATTATATATGTAACGCTGATGTTGATGTGCAAGTGTTTTAGCAACGTGCTTAAAATTTCGATATTGGTGCACTAAATTTTTGAAATAGTTATGTTTCCCTTAGAATCGCATAGCCCATACAAATATTAAGGGGCCTATGAGCTCAATAACCATCGCGTAATGCACCATAAAGTGATGTTTTGGTAACAGTTTCTTCCCAAATTCTTCTAGAAACGCGGAATGATGATCTTCAACTAAACATCTCAATTGCGCGATCATTCCTACACTAATTATTGGAGAAAATACAATTTGCATTATGCTCACTAATAAAGTTATTACGCGCCATTTACGCTTCAATATGCTATAATTCGGGGATGAGTCTTGTATTAGGTCGCTCATTATAAGGGGCAGAAACCTCAATAGACACCATGTCTGCGCTGCTCTTTCGCCAATCAAGGAACCTGGCTTATCAAGTATAATCGGACTAGGTTTATTTGCCATGTCTAGAGGTCCATAGTTGAACGCGCGTATTCTTGAGTTTATGTCCTGAATCCGAATTAGTTTTAAATCTTGTGTGATATACCGAAGCATCAACTGTATCTCTAACTGTCCAATGCCCTCTAATATGTCATGCATAATGTCAGCTGTAGGGCGATCAAAAACGTTAACATATTGCAATTCGTTTAACGCCGTATTATTTTTTATCCCTAGCAAGGGCAACGTTTCAGCACTGAAATGTGAATGAGTCCCCGATCGTAAATAATCTTTATTCTCAGTCGTCATGGTACCGGTTTCTTTTTTCGTTGCTGTGCAGAATCGGCAAAAGTTTGTCGCCGAAAAAGACTCTACCATTCCATACAGCTGATTAGCGCCCAAATTATCGAAACTTAATGCTGCTATCGTGCCTTTCAATATTTTGTTGCCAATCTCAATGCCTTCCTGTTCCAATAGTTTGATGTCTATAACTATGGGCTCTAAAACGCTATTCAAACCGAATTTTTTTACGTCGTTCGTGTAAAACAAAGCCACCAAAAAAATGTTGTCGAGTTTAGTATTGCAGTACGCGGGAAGGTTATGAAGGGCAACATAAATAGCACCTAATTTGTGTGCATTAGTTTTATTGCCAAGGGGGTTTAACGTTTCAAAGTCATCGTAATATATATGCAACCGAATCGTGTGTTCCGATGCTTGGAATAAAGGGTGTCTCGCGTAATATGAACCGTGCGTATAATCCTGCAGAACCCTCGATTTCTTAGGCCTTTCCGCAAACGCGATACGTCGCACTTCTTTGTTGGATAAAATAAATCGAATTGTTTCTATAATTGGTATGTACATAAATATGCATGGCGTTGAAACCGTTTTATACACATTTAAAGATCTGTCATAGACTTGGTCTAGTCGAACGCCTATACATAACTCGACGGGACATACGAAATCTTTCAAATTAGAGTATAATGCATGTCTTTTAAAAGCGCTATTACTTTGTCGCAATTCTTGCTTCTGTTCAGTGAGAAAGTTATTCAATGCCTGGCTATTAATACCACCGTCAGTTGTGATTTGTGAAATACGGTCGAAAACATCTGACAACAATTGATCTGTACCATTGATAACCTCTTGTAACGATGATTTGGGAATTCCGGTTGAATCTTATTTCAGATAGAATTTGTTTCGCAAGGAGATTTGTTGTCCGATATTTTCGTCGTCATCACATATCCAACTGTCATCAGAATATTCGGTTTTTAACGGTGGCGACTCAGATCCTGAACTAATGTCAGTGTCTTGATGTACGTTATAGTCCGTTATATCCAGGTAATGTGTACTATCAGATGTTGAGGGTCTATCAATATCCCGTGTAAAATCTACGTTACTTGTACTGCATGTTTGTATCACATTTTCCAATGGTAGAACCGCGTTATCAGTATTCGCTTTACCATCCTCGATATGTTTCAGTAAATGTTTACGAAATCCGCTATACGTTAGAAATATTAAGTTGCAAGCAGGAATCGCACATTTTAGTTTGAGCTGTGCGCCACTAAACAAGGCATGCTGTTGCCTTAAGTGCTGTACTAAAGAATTAATGCAATGAAAATTTAAAGAACAAATAAAACAAAGGAATTCAACCATCTTTAAAAATATCCTGTTTCTCTTGTATAAAAATACTAATCTTACACGTGTAAGGTCTTTGCACGTCGCGCGAGACGTCAGTCTTTTTGTATTCTTTTACGGCACTATAATTTCTTTTATAGTTTTCTGCCTATCACGTAGTTCGTTATATCTTAGTTAATACTGTATATCACTTCTCATTAAATCACTTCACGTCGAGCAAACCCATGTACCACGTACCACGAGTACTCTTAAAAAAGAATCTACTATTAATAGTACGATTTCTTTGACGGTATGAGGAAAAATATACTGACAATTTTAGCCGCAAGGACTCAGCCACGATCGGACTTCTCTCATACGTGGGGTGAACTTGACGTTGTTGTTTATCTTGTAATAGAACGATTGGATAAATCTCCAGAAGGTGTCCAAATCTTTGTCGAACTTCGTGTCCAGCACGAAATGGATTTTGAAGAGCAGGTCGAATGCGACACTCGCGTCAGCAGGTTCGATGGGCAGGAAATTACCGTCCACGACAATGTGATAGGAGCTTATTGCGCTCTTGTTTGCACCTTGCGCAACTAGAAATGGTTGTGTTCCCTTCGGCTTGATCTCTTCCAGAGGCTTTCCGGCCTGAAAGTTTTATAATTTTTTTTTTTCATTTTTTATTTTATATTTATACGTTTACAATTTTATTCGTAGTATTAGAATTACTGTACCTTATGAAACACGATGAGCTTTTCAATCGATCGGGAGAAATTGCATCGCTCGGATTTCTTTTGCCCTTTCGCACTTGGTGGCAACAACCCGACGATCGCGATGTACACTCTCGTAACTGCACCCCACTCTGAAATAAGGTTTATAAATAAGGTTTGACGCGTGAAATAAATACCGCAAAAATTCGTAATTTACTACTATAAATAACCTGGTTCCGAAGTAAGTTCGCTGTCGTCGCGACACTTCTGATGCAATTTTGCAGCGTCAAATATTAACGCAGTCGAGAAATCTTGTAGTTCGACACCAGGATACATCAAGTTGAAATCGACCGTGATCTATAATTTAATTAATTTATAAAAGCAATAGTAGTAGAATCAAATATAAAAATCTGAATTTTTATTTGAAATTTGACGTACAAGGTACGATGTGTCGAGGAACTTCGGAAAGCTTTCCAGTATGGTGCTTGTGTGCGACCTTCTGAACGAGTATGTAGCTCGCATAGCGTCCTCTATTTGCGCTCGTTGCGTCTTTGAACACGCATTGCGTAAAAATGCTATTTTGTCACTCAACTCATCCGGTGAGAGTTCTACGAGGGGCAGCGGAGGTTGATTTTCGTTTCTGTTGGGCGGAACATTTTTCTTTGCGCGATTTTCCTTATGGACCTTGGTGCGGTTAACAGTTCGCAACCTCCACGAAATGTACCCGTCGCGAGACTCAGGATCAAAGAAATGCTCCTACGAAATGTATGACGATAATTATTAATATTTGTTATGAATATGACCACGTCATAATTAATCTTTATAATATGCGGCGATTTTTTTTACCGGTCTATCTTGAAATCAGTCATGGCACCAGTGGTGTGCAGAGAAGACGTGAAAAGAAACCGGAAAGGAGACAAGAATCGGAACTGCGAGTCAATACTCGACGAAAAAAGATAAGGAGAACGAATAGACGCGCACAGTGAGTCCGGGCAGTGACCGAAGGGGTAAGTCGAGCAACGCAATGGGCTGATCGTCGCGTCAAGTCGACGAGTCAGCCGAGTAAACCAAGTAATTCTAAGATATTTACGTATCCTTCCGACGATCCTGGGTCTTTTAACCCCGGGAACACCTTAAAGATCCCTTTGGCGTAGGCAATCTTCTGCTCGGTCGACGGGTAGTAACCGAATCTCTCGACCATGGAGTTCACGACGATGTTCACCAGCAACCGACGAAATTTTGGTTCCAGTGTCTTCTGCTTCTCGTACTGCTCGATGATTTCAGTTGACTTTTTTTCTATCTGTTTCAGAAGGTCCTAAAAAGAATTTATTATGATTATTCAAGCACAAAACAGATCAACTGCGTTATGTTACTATTGCTGCATAAGACGTTGAGAAGATTAATTTTGCATGATAATAATTAAAAAATGTTATTAACAAATTAATGAAATATAAAATTGTTCAACAAATTATCGACAATCTAATTTTTTTGTTCCGATTAAAATGATTCATTAATTTTTTTAAATACGTATGAATTTTTCAAATTTTTTGATTCTCTTCGAATTGGTGATTTGTCCCATGTAAAGAAACGAAAAATTCAATGTCAATTAAACTATTTGAAAAAATTCATACGTATTTAGAAAAATAAACGGATCATTTTCATCGAAACAAAAAAAAAGTAGGTTGTCGAATGATTTGTTGAAAAATTTTATTTTGTTTGCACTTGTTAATAACGCTTTTTTTATCATGCAAAATAAATTTTGTCAACGTCTCTAACATGCATAATTTTTTCAAGATTTTTATATTTTCGAGAATTAATAATTACCAGATTTCCGAAGTGATGTTCATAGTGTGAAGTCGAATCTGACGTTCTAGACGATGAGGCCGGGGCATCCGTCTCCGCGCATTTCGTTTCTCTCGCACTAGGCCCTGTTGCAGCAATCGCCAACTTTTTTGCGCTGCAGGCTGATTTTTTCCCCGCGCTGTTCGAGTCGGAAGTTGTGGTGGTCGTTAATTCGGTCGCAGTATCTGCAGCGTGATCGTTTGCAGGCACGGGTCCGCATGCGGGATCCACGGTGCGGAAGACGTTTATCAGACGACACTGTTTTTGTTGATGCCGGCGATATCGGTTCTGCACACATAATTACGGATTAATAAAATATATGGGGGAAGATATGAGTAAAAGTTAATCGAGAGAAACATCAAATTAACTATTTGCGTATTTCACAGAAAATTGTTGTTAGTTACAGTTAACTTTATGTAAAAAAAAATTGTTAACTTACAAATCCGCTCATTAATTCAAGTAATTCCGCAATTTACAATTTTTTTTTAACACAGTTACAACAAAAATCATTAACGCACATACCTGAGATCAACCCGGTATCATTTTGCTCGCAGATCAGGATATTATCGCCATTTCCTCCAAAGAATGCCTGCACTTTGTCCAGAGAGATGTATTCTTTGCTTCCGAGATTTAATCCAGCTATAGCCTCTCCTAAAAACACATTAAATCAGACAAGTGATTATTATACTATTTACGGCATTCATTTATATATTATTTATCTACAAACCTGATTGTGGTGCCGTGCATTTTTTTTTCTAATATCGTTAGAACCATATCTGATGGGAATAGATCGAATACAATTTCGTCAATTACGACACCATCACTGTCGCCTATTTTGAAGGTGTGATCCGGCATGCCGTACGTCGCTGAAACTTTCAATGCAAATACGTTAAATAAATTAAAAAATTCTTAACACGTATATTAACACCGTTCAGTGTATCGACACGGAGAAAGAATCGGTAAATCCAACAAAACGCGCGGTTGCGGGCGGCGAAGAGAATATTTGGTCGATTGGACAAAATAATTGGCGATCCCAATCAAGATTAAAAAAAATTCTATCCCCAGTTGCTTCGATCGATAAAATATTTCTTTCGGTGAAACGAATATTTATTTCACCACCTGCAAGCGCACTTTTTATTGGATGCAACGGTTTTTTTCTCAGTGGAGAGAAAGACTCGTATAGTAACACCGTTCAGTGTATCGAGACAAAGACGCGTGTAGTAACACCGTCCAGTGTATCGAGACAAAGACGCGTATAACAACACCGTTCAGTGTACCAAGACAAAGACGCGTATAGTAACACTGTTCAGTGTATCGAGACGAAGACTCGTATAAGATACAAGCGCAGTTTGACACTGGCAATATTTTTTGCTATTGTCGTTGTTACGAACGGTTTATATATCGATACGAGTCTTTATCTCGATACACTAAACTATGATACCGAACAATAAAATAATATTATCCTTACCTGCTTTACGAATGTTCTCGTACGTGGTCTCAGTTCCGCTGGCAATTTTCAGCCACTTCAGATCACCGCGCACGTTCACTTTCCGTAATTGAAATTGTTCGAGCGTCACTTTTTGTTTTTTCGCGACCGGTTCGTCACTTTCTTCGCCCGGAAAATCCATTTTCGACGCCGTCGATCCGCCTTGGTGCATCGACTGTGGTCTATTGGTGTGTCGACAACGAGCTTCTTCGCACTAATGCGAGATCGGGGATTTTGCAAATATAGGCGATAGTTTACGCCAATCAGCGCACACAATGGGTGTCACGTGACTACCATAGAATCAACACGAACGCGTGTAAATAAAAACAACTCGGTCTCAGTGTCGAACCTTACATCGCCCCCCCCCCCCCCCGCCCCTCCCGAACGTCTCGCATTAGCGCGAAGAAGAACGCTGTCGACCCACCAGTCGACATTGGCCGAGTTGTTTTGATTAACACGCGTTCGTGTTGACCCGTTGTCTGTGCGCAGTTAGGCGTATAATATCGTCTATATCTGCGAAATCACCGCATATTATGCCAAATTACTGTTTTCAGCACCTTTAGTATGCATGCTTTGTTTAGATTTGTACGTTATCGAGAAGTGTTTAGAATTCACTTTTATTTCTCGGGAACTTCTGCGAAGTGAACGTGAAGAGACAGAACTACCTTAACATTGTTTTCATTTTAACACCGAATTGATGGACCTATATGTACACCGATACCAGTGTTAGCCATACAGTGTTACTTGTAAGAAAGTAACACCGGATTCTTTTTTTACACTTTACACCGTGTACATTTTACCCTATTATGGTGTTGTTAATAACACTGCGGATTTCTACCCCGCACACCGTGGCAGTTTACACCGACCGATTTTTTACAGTGTAAGATCATGATCGCCTCCACAACGCGAGCATCGATCTTTACCTCTGCAATTTTTAGCCAAGTGACCAAATCTTTGGCATTTGGAACATCGCGTGACTTGTTGTTCAAAAGGAAGAACTTTAACTATCATTCTAAAAATGCTAAGTCTCTCAGGGATTTCCGAGCCCTCGAATCAGATTTTAATTGACTGTGAATGAACAATCATGCCGACATCTACCCCTGTGCGAACCTTTCTGTTAATAATTTCAATATTTTTAATAACCGAAGGCTTAGAAAGCCACTCGATTCCTTGTTTTATCTCATCGATAGATAGCGAAGAATCAACGTCTCTGGCCACACCGATTCTAATCAAATTTGAGGATGGAATGTATGCCTACCACAAATCTGGAAGAAGTCTTGAGATTCAATGAACCTATTTGCATCTTGATACTGTTTGAACGCAATCTCAACCAAGGTACGACCTTTTCTTTTAATTTCATTTATTGAATCAAAGTAACTTCTTATTCTTTTCCCAATACTCATCGGATATAGATTACCCACCCCTTTCCCTGACGAATCAATCTGTGAAACCAACACCACAAACGGAGCAGGGCTCAAAGCATTGTATCTATTCTTTCTTTCCGGGAACTGTCTTTTGTCTTCCTATATTCTTTTGACTCTATTGAAAGACTTCAACAACGACCCATTTGAGTCCTCCTGATCCACAATAATATTATTCGTTTCCTCACCGCTCCAAGAGGCTCTCCTCTTGCTAGAATTAGAGTTAGCGTTGTCAATATTATTGTTTGGGAGATTAGTTGGGGTTTCTTGCGAAACTTGTGATCCAAATATTACTTCTTGAATGACCGCTGAGTCATACCCTGCTTCAAGTTTCCGATTGATCTCTGTTGAAACCAATAAAAACCGATTGAATTTGAATCGAACGATCGTGGTCAATCGGCATGCAGTTTTGCCTCCCATTGAAGTTGAATAGGAAGCAACGGGTTTTAATTGGAAGCTCATTTCAATGGAATTGTATTCGTATTATCTATTAAAAATCCATTTTAATTGGTAATCACAGTTTCAGTGATAAGTTTGAACTGGGTTTCTGTCCAAGGTATTTCCTATTGAACAACCGCTTTTTCGTATAGATACTAAATTGATTTTTATCGGTATTTTACCTATTTCGGATTTTTATAGGATTTTATTGGTAAATTCTACTTGCAAAGTACGCAAGTAAAATTAATGGGATCGAATAGGAATATTCTTTTTGTCACGGACGTATCAAAAACTCGGTCTCACGGCGTGTTTGGGGGCCGCCAGCAAGCGCTTCAGAAGCGTCTGGCCAGGGACTGCCGTGAGGCACTCGATCAGTCCGTGAAAAACTCGACTAGGCCGTGAGTAACTTGAACAGTATGTGAGACCAGTGTGAAGTTAGCTCAACGAAGACTCGCCTCTGCACTAGCTCAATAATCCGTTCAGTCAACTGTCATGAATACATGAGGTTATTATAAATCTAAAAGCTGTTGCCTTGATAAGTTTAGTTAAATAATAAGAAAACAAAGTGTTTAGAGACATGACAAGTGAAAAAGGTATCATCCACGACAGTGAAGAAGAGTATGAACCAGAGAGCGGAGACGACGATTCTGAAGAAAATCAGTTTTCGGACCTCGACGAGGATGAAATTCCTGAGGAAATTGTGGAGTTAATTGCTGACGCAAATAATCATCTCCAACCTCAAAAGTCGAAAGAGTTGTACAATTCTACGTACAAAAAATTCATGGAATGGAAGAAACAACATAATCTGAAAGACGATATATGTGAAAATTATCTCCTTGGATACTTCAACTACTTGGCCAGAGATATAAAGATAAAACCCACTACTCTGGTGTCAAATTATTCTATGTTGAAAAATACAATAAATTTGTATCATAAAATTGACATCAGCACCTATTTCAAATTAAGAGCTTTCCTGAAAAATAAAAATAAAGGACACAAAAAGAAGAAATCTATAGTATATTACACACCTAGGGTAGTAAAGTAAGAAATGTCTCAGATCACATGTAATTGTCGGCCGAGGTCGACAAACATGTGATCTGAGGCTTTCTTATTTACTGCCCGACGGAGCCGAAAACCGGGAACTTCGTTCCGCGCAGCGGAACGAAAGTTGTCGCTTTCGGGTCGGAGGTGAGAAAAAGTATTCACTCCCTCAGAGGTAAAAAAATTCATCGAATAAGCTCCAGATGAGAAATGGCTGGTTGTCAAGGTAAAAGAGAAAAAATTGAATTCCTCTATTATTATTTACAGAATAAATTAAAATAACTCATCTAACCGTTTCATAGGTGGTTCTGATAGTTGGAATGTCGGGAGCTTATCGCAGAGTTGAATTGTGGTAACTGAGTGTGGATGACATTACTGATAATGGAAGTTGTTTCCTGATTGACATTCCTGAAACGAAGACAAATAAACCGAGACGATTTGCAGTCGTGGGACCTTTCTATGATATTGTCAAAAAATACTGGAGTCTTCGTCCCCCAAATCATCTTCACAAGAATTTTTTCCTCAAATACCAGTATGGAAAATGCCATCGTCAAAACATTGGTATCCTCAGTATCGGAGCGATGCCCAAGGCAATTGCACTCCTTCTCCAGCTGCCTAATCCTGAATTGTACACAGGTCACTCGTTTCGTAGATCGTCTGCGACAGTCTATGTAAATTCAGGTGCAAATATAACTGATTTGAAAAGACACGGTGGGTGGAATTCCGATACAGTTGCTGAAGGTTACATTGAAGAATCTGAGGCTCGAAAGATGCAAGTTGGTCATCAAATAACGAATGCCATCTTTAAGCACAACAATCTTCCTCCTATGTCACCCAACAACATTCCTCTGATGCCATCCAACAATGTTCTTCATGTGCCACCCAAAAAACGAAAGACAATGCACCAAACAGCACCATCAACATCTACTGTACCTGAAGTAGACAAAGAAAATGTTCCACCAATAAATGTCATAATAAGAACAGGAACACGATCATCCACGATTACATCACAAGGTGGAATAACACTTCATTTTGAAAATTGCATTAATCTGAAGGTATTCATTTGCGAGTCAAGGACACTGCAGCAACTGGAAAACGTCTGAGGGGCCAAAAAAAAATTGATGTTCTTATGTTAAAATATTTTGTGTTATAAAGTTCGTATGGTGATATTAATTATTTATCTTTCTTTTTTTAATGAAAATACAAGCTTTAAGATGTTACTTCTCTATTTATTTATTTGTTATTTATTTATATATATAGAACGTCATCCCCTTTTGGATCCTCGCTTTTCATACGTCCGTGACAAAAAGTAGTATTTAATATCTGTTTGATGTTGTGATTTATCATTTCGTACACTCCTATACGCTCATTAGAACCTCATTTTTGACACGGTTATGACAAAAAATAGTGTTAGCCATTCGGCCGTGAGGCGAGGTCTCCGACTCGTGTGAGTTTGCCGCACTCGCCTTCGGCTCGTGTGGCAAACTTCACACTCGTGCGTGAGACCGCGCCTCACGGCCTTATGACTAAATCTACTATTTCGATGCATATCGGTTTGAATCTGCCTAGAGACACGAAAGTGCGCGACTGAAGTGGAAAGGAATCAAAAGGTATTGAACATATTATTAATCCACTTTTTCTATCAGAATTAATTTTTCAAAAATCTCGTCGGATTCGATTGGCACTCAGTGTTTAGCATGCAGGTCTATCTCTCCACAGTTTTCAGTGTCCAGATCGAGCGCTTCATAGTTTTCAGTGTCCAGATCGACCGCTTCATAGTTTTCAGTGTCCAGGTCGATCCCTCCATAGTTTTTAGTGTCCACGTCGATCTTTCCACAGTTTTCAGTCTCCAGATCGACCGCTTCATAGTTTTCAGTGTTCAGGTCGATCGCTTCATAGTTTTCAGTGTCCAGGTCGATCGCCTCATAGTTTTCAGTGTCTAGGTCGATCGCGTCATAGTTTTCAGTGTCCAGGTCGATCGCTTCATAGTTGTCAGTATCCAGGTCGATCGCTTCATAGTTTTCAGTGTCCAGGTCGATCGCTCCATAGTTTTCAGTGTCCAGATCGACCGCTTCATAGTTTTCAGTGTCCAGGTCGATCGCTTCATAGTTTTCAGTTTCCAGGTCGATCGCTTCATAGTTTTCAGTGTCCAGGTAGATCACTCCATAGTTTTTAGTATTCGGTAAGACCGACTACTATCGAGCGGACGCTGAAAACTACGAAGCGGTCGATCTGAACACTGAAAACTATGAAGCGGTCGACCTGGACACTGAAAACTATCAGGCGAACGACCTGGACACTGAAAACTATGAGGCGATCGACCTGGACACTGAAAACTATGGAGAGATAGACCTGGATATTGAAAACTATGAAGCGGTCGATCTGAACACTGAAAACTATGAAGCGGTCGACCTGGACACTGAAAACTATCAGGCGAACGACCTGGACACTGAAAACTATGAGGCGATCGACCTGGACACTGAAAACTATGGAGAGATAGACCTGGATATTGAAAACTATGAAGCGGTCGATCTGGACACTGAAAACTATGGAGCGATCGACCTGGACACTGAAAACTATGAAGCGATCGACCTGGACACTGAAAACTATGAAGCGATCGACCTGGACACTGAAAACTACAAAACGGTCGACCTGGACACTGAAAACTATAGAGTGATCGACAAGGACCAATTAAAGAGCCATACCCAATTTCCTATTCCTTTCTATCCAAACTCTACTACAAAGAATAATGGGTACCGGCATTTTCATACCTATTGGTAGATATTAAAATCTACCCTAGCAAGTCGTGCCACCGATAAACAACCGCAAAAACGACTGATGGCGTTTTGTGCAAAAATGTTACGGCAAATCACTGTAAAACGACCGATATTATTTCATACTCGATCGGTTGTTTTCCAGCTAGTTGACGAAAAAACGACTGCAAAACGACCGACCTCATTTCATGTTCGATCAGTCGTTTTACGTTTAACGACTGCAAAACGACCGACCTTTTTTCATTTTTCAAAATAAAAAATAAAAAATTGTGTCGCTGGTAGGTCTCGAACTTGCAACCTTCGGATTACCAGTCGAGTACTCTGCCTACTCGGCTACTCAGCTCGTTGGAATATGATTAACACCCGTTCCTCATAGGGTACCATACGTTTCGGCGAATACCTTATATGGAATATGAGTTTAACATTTATTAACGAACTGAGTGGCAGAGTAGGCAGAGCACTCGGGGAGTCTCGCAGCGACATCGCTCGAGTGCAGACGTGTGCTGGCGGTACTGCATAGTTTCTCTCTGTGTTTTTTTTTGCGGACTCTATCGTAAACCATTGCTGAAATACGGCATTCCAACGAACAATCTGATGAGCACAATGCTCATTACATAAGCCGAACGAGTGATTATTCGATGAACAGTGATCCTCATATTATTAGAGACAGCAACAACAGCAACCACCCCATAAGACAAACGTGCCGTTGAAATCGAGATATAAACATAATTGCGACAGCGAGACATCATGAGACGGCACACCATGTTGCAACTAAGCTAATTTCTGCGACCGCATTAAGCTGAATACTGACGGAATATTTTATAGTGATGGCACCGTAGCGTAAGTATTGTGATAGGCAATAATGCTAGGATTGTTATAAAATAGCAGAACGCAGTAATGGTAGATTGTCACCAGATTTGTAGAACACGGTGACGTTACTATAACGTAAGAAATGTACAAATCTTTTACATGCTTTGTCGATACGATGGTGACAAAACAGCGTAACACTAAAATTGCATAACTGCGACTGTTGAGTTAATCAATGAGCGGGTTCGTGGATGGTGGAACAGGTGTTATAAATAAAGTTTCTTGAGGCCCAAAAGGATGTGTTGAATAATTCGCTTATATTCACTTTAACGATACACAATGAGCAGCACGTAATGGCGGTGAGCGGTCACAAAGAAATCGAGTTTCCCGGACGATTATATTAATCGCCGGTCGAGCACGATCAGCAGAATACAATGAGATGAGCGAGTCGAGCTGTTGTTATTGAGCAGCTTGATTACTCGTGAGTGGAACAATCAACTGAGCAAAACTTTGTTTGAGATGTAACCGAGAGCTGTATACAATGTAACGAATGCGCGGTCCAAAACGGAAGAGAAGACTAAAAGCCGGTAAGCACGCATGGTGACAAGAGCGCGAGTCAAATCAGCGACTCTCGCGCTCGAGTCAAGCGAGCGTCGCGTTGTCGCTGCCCGCGAGGTGCTGCTGCGCCGTGGGCGCCCTCGGAGAGAGCCGTCAGCTGACGGATTCTCCAACATTTCCGCCCGCCATCAGCAAGGGTTGCTGATGAGACTCCTGATGAGCTGGCAGCGGCGACGGCAATGGAGCGAGCTTCGTGAGCGGTCGAGTGATCGTCGTAGTCGCCGTCTTGAGCGTTGCAACCCGGGCGAGTCCATCCTTGCCAGGGTGAAGGTCCGAGACGCGTGCAAGAGGCCACTTGCACGGTGGAAGGCGTTCGTCTGAAATCAAAACAAGAGAGCCGACTTGTACGGCATTAGAGGCGTGGTGCCACTTTGAAATTGATTGCTGCCTTTGCAAGTAGTGAGCAGACCACTGAGCCCAGAAAGACTGGACTCTCTGCTGTATGAGCTGCCAATGCGCGAGACGAGACTCGTTGAGCTTGAGCAGTAAAGGCTCAGGCACCGTAGTGAGCGCGCTTCCGATGAGAAAATGACCTGGTGTTAAGGCCGAGACGTCTGATGGATCATCGGTGAGCGGTTCCAGAGGTCGTGAGTTGAGTATCGCCTCGATTTGAGAGAGCAAGGTCGTGAGCTCTTCGAACGTGAGTAAAGTCTCACCCACCGTGCGCCTAAGATGAAATTTAGTCGACTTAACGACGGCTTCCCACTTGCCACCCATGTGAGGAGCGGCCGGCGGGTTGAACTTCCACTCAGTTCGATCCTTCGATAACATCGCTGCAATATCTCGATGTTCTTCAGATGTTGAGCTGAACAGTTTTCGGAGCGCAGAGTCCGCGCCAACGAAGTTTGTGCCGCAGTCCGAGTAAAGAACTTGAGCAAGTCCTCGTCGCGCTGCGGATCTTCGATATGCAGCGATGAATCCTTCCGTTGAGCAGTCAGTAACAGCCTCGAGATGAACGGCAGATGTAGAGAAGCACACGAAGATGCAAATCCAACCTTTGTATGTCTTCGCGCCTCTGCCTCTCCAGGTCTTCATTGTGAGCGGTCCTGCGTAGTCGACGTCTGTATGTTCGAACGGATGCGAAGGTGTAACTCGAGAGAGAGGTAGTTGGCCCATCAGTTGATGTGCACGGATCCCCCTCTGCCGAGCACACACGACGCACCGTAACACGTGAGACTTCACTGGCGCTCGACCTCCGAGAATCCAACAGGTTTGCCGAACATGAGCGAGTGTGAGCTGAGTTCCTCCATGGAACGTCCGTTGATGAGCTTCGGCGATGAGCATCAGCGAGAGTCGTGCATCACGGGGTAAAATTGCCGGATGTTTTCCCTCCTTGTTGAGCGTTGACTGGTTGAGCCGACCTCCGACGCGTATCACGCCTTGTCCGTCGACAAAGGCTGTGAGCTGCGAAAATGCGTGACTGCGATGTAGAGCTGTACCATTTGTGAGTGCTTTGATCTCAGATGCGAAATACAAAGCTTGATTTGCTTTGATCCAGAAGAGCTTGGCACGGTCGAGATCAACCGAAGTTATTTCCACGACCGGCATGTTGAGTAGACCTTTTGCCTTGAGCGCAACTCTGAAACAAAGACTTGTGAGCCGAAACAGTTTATGCAATGTCGAAACATTGTAGATGAGATCCCAGTGATACTTGACGCTCGGCACAGCCACAACAAGTGAGATACCTGGGCGGACCTCATGTGCACTGAGGTCGCCCGACGGCGGAGGTTGAGCAGGCCATGGAGCTTTCAGATTGAGTCATCCATGGTGGTCCCGTCCACCATAGAGCATGATTCTTGAGCTGCGCAGTAGTTACGCCCCGTGAAGCACAGTCAGCAGGATTGCTGGTGCCTGGAACATGACACCATTGAGCGTCAGGCGTGAGCTCTTGGATTTGCGACACTCTATTCCGGACGTAGTCTTTCCAGCATGATGAGTGCGAGCGAATCCACATGAGCGTAACTTGTGAGTCCGTCCACAGGTGAGTAGAATGGACGTCCAATTTCAGCGTCGATTGAACGTACTTGACAAGTTTTGTCAATAGCAGCGCTGCCGTGAGTTCCAACCTCGGGATTGTGAGCTTCATGAGTGGGGCTACCTTTGTTTTGGAGCACACAAGAGCAGACCGAATTCCTGTGGACATTGAGCAAACAGTGAGATAAACAACCGCAGACATTGCGAGTTGAGATGCGTCAGAGAAGCCATGAATCGAAATTGTTGAGCCGCTCCAAGTGTTTAACCATCGTGGCAGAGAGAGGCTGGCCAGCCGCGTGAGATCTTCTCTGAGCGTGAGCCACCTTGCCGCAACGTCAGGTGGCAAGGCTTCGTCCCAATTGAGCTTGTGGAGCCAAAGCTCTTGTAAAAGCATTTTGGCTCGCACAGTTACCGGTGAGATGAATCGGAGTGGCTCGAAGATCTGAGCCACTTCGGAGAGAATATGCCGTTTTGTGAGCTTACCCGGTTGAGCAGGAAATTTTGAGGAGAATACAAACTTATCCTCTTGAGCTAACCACTTCATTCCGAGAATTTTGGTCGCGCAATCGTCGAGTGAGATCAGGCCGGTTGTGCTCGCCGATGAGATGTCGTTGAGAAGTTCGAGGTCTGTTGAATACCACTTGGCTACCGGGAATCTGCCCGCGTCGCACAAGTTCTTCAATTGATGAGCGATTTCGATGAGGGGTTCCAATGTATCCGCTCCTCCAAAGATATCGTTGACGTATCTGCCTTGTTGAAGAGCAGGCAATGCCAGCGGAAACTTATGTCCCTCGTCTTCCGCGAGTTGAAGCAGCGTCCGCACTGGGTTGAGATGTCCATCTATCCACAGAATTCTTTGTAGATCCCAGTCGTCTTTATGCACCTTGATTTGACGGAACATCTTTGTAATGTCCGTGGCGAAGAGATGTTTGTGTAGCCGAATCCAAATGTGAACGTCCGAGACATCCAGTTGAAGTTTTGCACCCGCGTGCATGAGATCGTTCACAGAATAGCCTGAGGTGGTGGCGCAAGAGCCGTTAAGCACCACCCGCAGTTTTGTTGTTGAGCTATCCGGTCTGAGAACGCCATGATGCGGCATATAGTAGTGAGTGCCGCTGTGAGAATTTCCATCCGCCTTAATCATGTGTCCAAGAGTCTCGTATTCGTCCATAAATTGCTGGTAGAGTTGTCGATATTCCGTATCCCGCTCGAGCCTTTGCAAAGTTTGTTTCAGGCAGCGATGCGCTGCGCTGTAGGAATCATCTAGTTGAGTGATGTTTAATTTTAACGGGATACGGACGACGTAACGTCCCGTTGAGTCCCTCGAATGAGTAGTGCGAATATGTTTCTCACACTCGTCTTCCTCGGCAGTGAGCTGTGGTGAGCTGTCAAATGGCAACTCTTCTTGCACCCAGAACCGTGTGAGAAGTTCCTGCAAGACTGAAGTTTCTTGCTGGACCGACGCAGTACGTGCAGAGTACGATGTTAATACCTCGTGCGATACAGGACCAAGAACGAGCCAACCGAAAATTGAGAGCTGCGTGATTGGCATCGACGCAGAGCCGCGGATAACGTTCGGCTTAATGATTTCTCCGTAAAAATCTGCTCCGATTACAATATCGATTTGCCGTGGGATGAGAAAATCCGGATCCGCGAGTTTGAGCTTTTCGAGATGAGGCCAGCATTGAGCTGAAGCCTCGAATGACGGCAAGATAGTCGTAACCGTTTTCAAAATATGCGCGTGAACCGATACCGAGTGAGACGTGTGAGCGGACTGTAGGTGAAATTGAGCTGTACCTCTTGGACTGTGTGCCGCCGATGCCGAGAATCGGAATCGTTGACTGCTGTCGTTGAACCTTGAGCTGGACGATGAGATGTTCCTACACGAACGTCAATTCAGAACCTGGATCGACGAGCAGTCGAACTTGATGAGCTGTACCAGATGAGCCAGATGAGCGGACGTGAGCTAGTGCTGTGGCGAGCAGCGTTGCGCGAGAGGTGCAGGAGTGCACCGCTGAGCCGACGATCGCACCGACTTCCTATTCTGCAGCCTCCTTGCTGCTCGAAGCCGCCGGTTCTTCTTGCGGCTTCGCAGGAGCCGGTGCTTTTTCGTGAAGCATCGTGTGATGCTTTGCGCTGCATTCCTTGCAGCCTTGCGTCGAGCGGCAAACGCGCGCGCTATGCCGTCCCAGGCAGTTGTAGCACAACCGCTTGTCTAAAACTGCCTGCATGCGTTGAGAGATGGTGAGCGCGCGAAACTTCGCGCACGCGACGACGAAGTGATCTCCGGCACAAACATCGCACGGATATTTCCCGGAGAACTTCGTCGAGTTGCCTTGTTGAGCGGTTCGTTCGTGAGCTGACGCGGAAGCCTGGTGAGCCGACTTTTTGAGCGGAGCCTTAGGTGGATTGCTCGTAGACGAGCCAGCGGTCTCGACGCGTTCTAGTGCGCGAGCGCGAGCAGTCAAAAAGCCTCGATATTTGAAAAAGTCGGGTACTCCTGAGAGGAGCCCAACGAAGTCTCGCAAGCTTCCCGAGTTGAGCGGTCCAAATTCCTCGAGATGTGATGGACGAGCATGACCTTGCCCAAGTTCTCGCCGACTCCCAATGATATCAACGCGGTGTGGGACTCTGTTACCGTCGTAATTAGCTTGCTAAGGCCAGCTGCGCTCTTCGATGTCAGCGGCGTTATGCTGAACATCGAGTCCAAGTGCGACTGGATGTTCAGTGGCTTATTCTCGTACCTCTCTTCGAGAATCTTTAGAGACGGCGCGAGCGAAGCTGCAGTGAGCGGGAATGCGGAGATGAGCTGTGCCGGTGCTGCGCTAAGACAGCCTCTCAAATAATGCAAACGCTCGACATCGCCCAGCGTAGCGTTGTCGAGAATCAGTGATTTAAAGAGCTCGAAGAAAGATGGCCACTGCGTGTACTCACCCTCGAACTTTGGCAGCTTTATATTTGGGAGGCGAGCGTGTTGAGTCTCTGATGAGCTGTCCGAGTGAGCAGTCGAGTGAGTTTCCGTCCTTGGAAATGAAGCGCGAAGCTTCGCTGCGGCTCGCGTAAACGTTGAGAATGCTCGGCATGCCTCGCGGTAAACCGATTTTGTGAAATACTCGTGATTCACGAGTATTTCCGGCCACCCCGTTTGAAAATGCTTGTGCTCGGCAATAAACTCGACGTGAGCCTCATCTATTTGCCGCTCAAGGACGGTGAGCTCCGCTTCCGTATATCCCTCGACGGTCTTTGGTAAGGTCTTGATGGCGTGGAATGCGACCTCCACGCGTTCCATCTGAGTTTAAAAAATGAAAAAAGGTAAAAGTTCACTCAATGTTTTGAAAAATGTCAATGAAGTGCCCTTCCGAATTTTGAGCAAAATTCCAATAAAAGCTCACTTGAGTTTTACGAAAGTCCAGAAAAAAATCACTTGAGAATTACGAAGTGTCCAAAAAAATTCACTCCCGAATTTGTTAGAAAGTCAACAAAAGCATTTGAGATTTACGAAATATGACAAAAAAATTCACATGATAAATACGAAGTCCGGAAACAACAGTTGAGACATTTTTAGAGTGAGAAAAGACACTTGAGAAATGCGAAGTACGAAAAATCACTTGAGAATTGCCGAAATGTCAAAAAAATTCACTTCCGAATTTTAAAAAGTCAACCGAAATTCACTTTAATAGATTGAGAAAATTCACGAAAAGTCACTTTCGGAATTTGAGAAAGACAAAAAAAATCACTGAATTTTGAGAAAAGTGAAGAGAAGATAATTATTCACACGCGAATTGTGAAATAATATCTGCGAGAATGTGCGCGATAATGTTTGTGAAATTCACAAACCGAGAAGTTACTGAGAGCGAACTGTTACACAAAGGCCGAGAGCTCTGATAGCTTCATGAGTGTGAGAGAGACTGTCCGTGTGAGAGCGTGAACTGTAGCTGAGAGAGAGAGCATGATACGCAGTGGTGAGAGCGCGCGAGCTGTTGCTGAGTGGCCGTGCGTTGAAGCAGGCGTCAGTTGATCGCGTATGTATGACGTCCGTGAGCGCGCACTAACACTAACTCGCGTTGCGTAGCATATAGCCGTTACGAAAGGCCGAGCGTCACTGCCAATCACGATACTCTCGACGCGATGAGCTGTTCTTATTACGCGATTCGCTGTACACCATGAGTGCGAAAGAGAGAGCACTATATCTGTTCACGTAGCCATGAGAAGTCCACTGAGAAGTTCGATATCTTGAGCACTCGTTGCACTGAATTTAAGGAAATTTCCAAATTTTCGCTAGCCGTTGTTCCACCATCCGGCTCGAAGGACCAAATGTTGAGTTAATCAATGAGCGGGTTCGTGGATGGTGGAACAGGTGTTATAAATAAAGTTTCTCGAGGCCCAAAAGGATGTGTTGAATAATTCGCTTATATTCACTTTAACGATACACAATGAGCAGCAGATAATGGCGGTGAGCGGTCACAAAGAAATCGAGTTTCCCGGACGATTATATTAATCGCCGGTCGAGCACGATGAGCAGAATACAATGAGATGAGCGAGTCGAGCTGTTGTTATTGAGCAGCTTGATTACTCGTGAGCGGAACAATTAACTGAGCAAAACTTTGTTTGAGATGTAACCGAGAGCTGTATACAATGTAACGAATGCGCGGTCCAAAACGGAAGAGAAGACTAAAAGCCGGTAAGCACGCATGGTGACAAGAGCGCGAGTCAAATCAGCGACTCTCGCGCTCGAGTCAAGCGAGAGTCGCTTTTTCATGGCTGTTGAAGCATTGAGAGGCAGTGGTACTTTCCCCACCACTTCCAAAAATTTCGAAACCTATTTTCTCCTAAACTGCTCGACAGATAAATCTGAAATTTTGATAGATTGTGCGGAAGTATTGTAGAATTGGGCAAAGCTTCTGGCTTTTCAATATTCAAAGCCGTTTGGCAAGGAGAATCGAAAAACTGGAAAGTGGGGTGAGGTGCGAGAGAGATAGCTCTATAGGCATTCAACATTGGGCGAAGAACTTTCGAGCGGTGTATCACTGCCTCTTAACAGCCATAGGCTGTTGTTTCCACTGTCCCCACTTGCGACAAAGCACAGTGGCGCGTGCGCCGCAGCCAGTTCGCTCATTCTTCGTGCGTTCCGCCGACTGAGTGGTTGTAGCCGTGTGTCGTACGTTGCAGCGTCAGGTATATACTGAAAAATTATCCATTTTCATAATTGTTCTACTTTTGATACTCATAGCCCTTTAAGTTATGATAATTTTTTTCCCCAAACAATAATCTTTTTCTATCGTGAATTCCCAATATTCGAAGAATAAGACAATATGTTTGTTTATATAACTCTATCAACAAATGTACTTTAGCGTTTTATGAATTCGTTGACATGTACCCCACTATGGCAGCGGATTTCGCATCGATGAAAGTGCGTTCGTTATAGTTTTTTTAGACCTGTAAAAGATAATCACACATCATTTGTTTGTCCATTTGTCGCTATTCGTGTCTTGTCTCCTGCAACGCTGGACGGCGGTGCATGTGTTAAGCGGTCGTGTCGTCTACAAATCTCAGCAACAAAGAGACCACGCAATGTTTGCATCTGACGCCATAAACACAACATGTACGAACGTTTATGACGTCATTTTTAATTGTTTCGTACGATTGGGGTGTCTGAGAACGTAATCTAGTGTAAAATATTTTTTTCAACTTGTACTGTATATACAGTGGTGCACAAAAAACTTGCATAAATTATTATGAAGAATTTACGATGGGCTGTATGTATAACAAACTACACTTTGATACTTTGTTCGAAACGGGTGGCAGTCTCCGAATCTAAATATCATTAGAAATGTGAATTCACACTCGATCATTCTGCGAAACAAATTCTAACGATTTCGGGGTTAATTCTAAATTTTTGCTTTTCGTGTTTCTCGATTGCTCGTTTGTAAATGTATTTTTTAAATATTTATATCACAATACGGAACAGTCAATTTCTTTGTTGGATCGCAGAGCTTTACTGGCAACGTATACTTATTCGTGTCTCTTTGTCTTCAATTCGCATTAATTTCCTCCTTTAAGGATGTAGGTGCGCGATGGTGTGCTTAACGCGCTCAAAAGTAAGAATGGAAAGAGTAATTCCAACACTTCCCAATGAAATAAAAATCTGAAAAAAATGTCCTACACCAAAGGTACGGGAAAGATTCATTATGCATAATAATATTTCCAAAATGTTAATAACAGATAGGCGAAAAAAAAATTGTTTAACAAATTATCCGTCAACCTAACTTTTTTTTCGAATATAAGTGATTTGTTAATTTTTCTGAATACGTATGAATTTCTTTAGAATTTTTTCTAATCATCAAAATTTTGTTTTTTTTTCGAATTTTTTTAAATACAAAAATGCATGTTAAGTCGCGAATTTTCCATATGTGTTTGTAACTAAAACACCAATTACACCCGAGAAGTTTCCAAACGATTGATCAAATAGATTCGCGAATACAGCTGATACAAGTAAAAAAAACCGCGATTTTCAAACATTAGACAAAAGTCTCGAAAAAATTCATACGTATTCAGAAGATGTAACGAATCATTTTCATTCGAAAAAAAATTAGGTTGACGGATAATTTGTTGAACAATTTTTTTTTCGCCTATTTGTTATTAACATTTTAGAAATATTAGTATGCAAAATTCATCTTTTTCAGATTTTTTCAGATTTTTATTTCATCGAGGAGTGTTCGTATTTCTGTCTCCATTTTTACTTTTGAGCGCGTTGAGCTCCACATCGCGCACCTACATCCCTAAAAAGGTCTGTTGAAATTCATTCGCTTTAGAATGTTGAAACTTATAAGATAGAAACGTATTTTTTTTCGATTTTTCGATAATATAACGTTTTGAGCATCATAGTTTCATAAGTCTGCTCGATTATGTGACTTGTATTTAAATAAAAACAAAAAACTAAAAATTTCAGTGGTAATAAAAATATAACGTAATATCTTTATATTCTTTGCAGAAATGCTTGGGTCATATGGGTCAATCTTCCGAAACCCGACACAAATGTGGACCTTATAGCCTTCGATCTTGTAACTTTGTAATTCATTTAAATCTGTTAAACAGAAGACACTCTATTATTTTCAGATTTTTGGAATGACAATGTGGTGTGCTTAGTGGTCTTCTCAGATCTTTTCAAATGGTGACTAATAAATGGATTTTTCGAAATATAAACGTCAATAAAAAAAATTTGGACAGAATTCTATTTTTTGCAAAAAGTTCTCAACTTTTCAATTAGAATATTTTCGATCCAATTCGTCTTCGGGAAAGCACTGAAAAACGTAAAATAATATTAAAAAGTCGTTCTACGTGGTGAGCCTAAAATTTTAGAGTGCCAAAAATATTTTTTTCGAATTTCTTGCAGTGTTTCAGTTACTAGGTAACGTTTTTAGACTGGGGTAAGCAATAATTGCGGTTGAGAAAAAAAAAAAATTACAAAAAAAAAAAAAAAAAAATAGTCGGATTTCATAATTTCAAAAAATGTCTTGTCAATGTCAATAAAATTTTTTTTTTGACAAAATACTGCTTTCTGTAAAAAAATCTCAGCTTTTCAATGGAAATATTTCCGATCCAATTAGTCTTCGGAAAAGCACTGAAAAACGCGAAATAATATTAAAATCGCGTTTTTCAGTGCTTTTCCGAAAACGAATTGCATCGGCAATATTTCCATTGAAAGGCTGAGATTTTTTTTTACAGAAAACAGTATTTTGTCAAAATTCTTTTTATTGACACTGACAAGACATTTTTTTAAAATTATGTAAATTGACGACAATTTTTTTTTTCAACCAAAAGTGTTGCTTACCCCAGTCTAAAAACGTTACTACGCAGGTAAAAAACTGCAAGGAATTCGAAAAAAATATTTTTGGTACTCGTAAATTACAGACTGACCACGAAAACCGACTTTTTAATATTATTTTGCGTTTTTCAGTGCTTTCCCGAAGACGAATTGGATCGGACATATTTCCATTGAAAAGCTGAGAACTTTCTACGAAAAATTGAATTTTGTCCAAAATTTTTTTATGAACTTTTATATTTCGAAAAATCTATTTGTTAGTTAACATTTGAAAAGATCTGAGGAGACCACTAAGCACACTAGAGAGCAAAATGTCATTCGAAAAATCTGAAAAAAATGGAGTGTCTTCTGTTTAATGTTTTTGAATGAATTACAAAGTTACAAGATCGAAGGCTATAAGGGAGATATACAATATTCCTAATCAAGAATTTAAGTCGTATAGCTTTACCGAATACTACTTAGAAATCACTCTTGTTTTAAAATGGTCTATGAACATTAAAGCAATCAAGAAATATATCTTTTGTTTATAGGCCAGGAGGCTGCTATAATCATGCGGCCATTCGAAATCTCGCGTCATCGGAAGTCTTGTACACAATTAGGGCCTCGGCAATGTAGGCGAATCAGGAAAGAAGTTAGGGATGCCGTATTATGGTTCAATGAGGCGACGAGTGGAAGTGAATACAGTGAAGACAATCCGGAAGCTACAGTCGTTTCAACAGCCGTAATCGAACATGATTCGCGGAGCCTCTCAAATTTCGATAGTGAAGTTTCATTAGCATCCGACTTTTTCGATAGCGATATGTGTAGCAGGACTAATTTAAGCTTCACAGATTCCGCGAGATTCGATCTCCCAAAAAATTATCAACGTGTTGCTTCCAACAGTTCAATTGATACTTGCAGTGACACTTCAAGTCTGAACTCAACAACTTCTGGTGATGGGCATGAGCACAGCCTAACACGCTTTGGCCAAAATGAGTTGGGAGGAAATATTTGTCGTCAAAAACTTGCTACCTGGGTTGCTGAAAATAATATCACTAATGAGGCTGGAGATAGTCTTCTTGAAACTTTGAGATCGCATACATGTTTCAATTTCCTTCCAAAATGTACAAAAACATTACTAAATACTCCGCGGAAACGTGTCGAGTTGGTACCAATGACCCCCGGAGAATATTTGAAATTAGGATTCGAAGCGGCTATTCTCAATATTCTTGAGAGTATTCCAATCGATAGGGTGCCTAGTGTTCTAGAAATTGATTTCAATACGGACGGTGCTGCGATAGACAATTCTGGTACCAATCAAATTTGGCCTATTCAAATCAGAATTGCCAATATACCGAACTGTCCACCCGAAGTAGTCGGTATATACAGAGGTGCTAAGAAACCTGCGATAGCCGTTGACTTCTTCAGGTACTTCGTTGATGAAGTGAATAAAGTAATTAGTGATGGTGGTATATTGTTGGGAGAATAAAGAAAGCCTATTAATCTTAGGGCTTTTATTGCCGATGCTCCGGCTCGAGCATTTATACTAAATCACATGGGCCACTGTTCGACCAATCCATGCTCGAAGTGCAAAATTTGCGGTCACACCTTAGAGCGGCAGATGGTGTTCTGTAGTATAAATAATAATCTTAGGACCGATGAAGAATATAAAAGGCGTGTCGATGATGATCACCATAAAGAAGGTGACAGTCCCCTTTCGTTACTCCCGATGAATATGGTTTCTCGAGTACCCTTTGAATATATGCACCTTGTCTGCCTTGGAGTTGTCAAGCGATTAATGTCTGCGTGGGTAATCGAAAAATTTTCAATCAGATGTAAGTTGTCTGCTCGGGATGTTAATCTGATATCAGCAAGACTCGAACACCTGCGCGACTATTATCCTCAAGAATTCGCGCGACCTCCCCGTAAACTTGACCAATATGTCCGGTACAAAGCCACAGAGTATCGCCAATTTTTGTTGTTCACGGGGTCTATTGTTCTTTCTGGTATTTTGAAAGATGACTTGTATAAACATTTCTTACTTCTAAGTACTGCTGTGCGTATTTTGGCCTCTTCCTCACCATCTGAAAAGTTATTATGCTACGCGCGAAACGCGATCTGTATCTTCGTTAAGCAAAGTGAAAATATGTACGGGTCTAGTTTGATTAGCTATAATGTTCATGGATTACTCCATATCGTGGATGATGTTGAGCTGCTCGGACCTGTAGATTTCTATTCCGCATTCCCGTATGAAAACAATATGAGAATTTTTCGACGATATTATAGGAAACCTGGTCTTTCTTTACAACAAATAGCTAACAGAAGGGCGGAGAGTGCCCAGAATAGTAGCTTATCCCGTCCCAAAAGATCGGAGACGCCGATTGCCCTACGCCAACATAATGACGGACCTCTTCCAAACGGTATCCCTGACGGAGAAGTACGACAATTTAAGCGATTAAAAAGTCAACAATTTTTATTAAGTTCCAAGAACCGTAATCGATGCTGCATTCTTAAAGATTCCACGATTTGCGTTATTCACAACATTGTGATGCGCCAGGCCGAATATTACGTAGTTGTCAGTAAGTTTGAAACCGTAGAGTCGTTGTATCAATTAGCTCTTCCCTCCTCTTCTGTTGGTTTCTTTAAATGCACCGCATTGCAGACAGAATTTATAATAGTTAAATACGACGATATACTCGAAAAATCCTATCTCATGCCATATTGGCAGTCAAACTGCCACGATGAAAATGGTCTAGAGACCCCTATTGCAGATTGCTTTATAGTAGCTACGATGTCTAACGTGGCATACTATTAAGGTAAAAAGTTATTTATAAGTACATCTTGCCATACGGTTACCACGTAGTTAAATTTTAGTTATGAATGAACCGTAATTAATTTACCTATTTTAATACACCTTGGATTATTTTCTCTTGTCAACGTTCAGCATTAACTACTGTAACGCCCATTTTTGGTGCGTTACAATCAGGCTCGTATATGCCGCCTTTTTCCCGTGACGAGTTGCCACCTCTCTCGACACAGAACTTCCCTCAGGCGATTCCACAAGGCGTTAAAAGAATTCATATATTTTCGTAGTATTAATTTTAGGATTTTTCTTTATTTTTTTTATGTAATGACGCTACGAGACGGAGATTCTTGCTGCATCTTCCAATATGCCGATGCATGTGCTACGCTTGGGCATTTTCGCTTCCCAGGAACCGCACGAGAGTCGAACACCGAGCGAGAGCAGAGCAGCCGATCGTCTACATCGGCGTCGCACAGCAAATACATCGAGCGATAGCGACAGTTTTGCTTTTTCGATTGCCGGAACCGATGCATGCAATATTTGACTAGAAAATAAGCTCTCATGTTATTCCGCTTTTTCCCCGCTAAATTTTAAACCATCACGCTGCGTGATCCGATGGCTGGGACGCTGAATATAGAAGAAAGAATATAGTAAAACATTTTTAAATCGAGCGCGAGCGTATGCGAGTCCCCGTGGGAACGTAGTTCTCACGCTAGGCGCTACTAGTGTCCATCTCCGCAGTAATTCGGGAGAAATCTGCGTAGTGGGGAAGAGTAGGAGAGTAGGAGAGGAAGCCGGCCGGTGTCGTGATAAATTGCCGAAAAGCCCTTAGGGATTGTTCGTCGTGCGTAAGTGGAGAGCAGGTGCACTCGTCGCGGGGAACGTGTTGGAGCGGGATACCCGAGCATTACAGCAAGCAAGAGGCAACGGAAGAACAAGGATGCAAGGTAGGATTCTTCCGGCTCATTAGTGTCGCGTAATTTTTCGGGAACGCGTATATTCCCTGACACTCACGAGAACGGTCATAATGACAGAAAAAATGACACAGTCGTTTTTGTACACCTTAATGACGGTGCAATTTTGGTCAGAATAACAAAACAATGACGGCCCATGAAAAAGATGCGTCCGTTATTTTTCCGTTATTTTGAAAACGAGGGTTGTTTTTTCAGTTGTTTTCCTGAAAACGATTCAACGTAAAAATCACGTTATACCGTTTTAATGACTTTGAACTGACGGTGACAAGTACTCTGATGTAACGTTGGAATCACGGAACCCTTGCGAGAACAGCGAAAGAATGACGGTCGTACCAAATCACGTGCATTCGAAAAAACAACGGACAATACAACGTTGGATCGACGGACCGTTGACAGGCTTTTCTCGATAATGTGACGTCCAAATGACGAAATTTCTCCGAGAACGACGGAATAATGACGGTCGTAGAATCACGTGCATTCGAAAAAACAACGGACAATACAACGTTGGAACGACGGAACGTTGGCAGGTTTTTCTCGATAATGTGACGTCCAAATGACGAAATTTCTCCGAGAACGACGGAATAATGACGGTCGTAGAATCACGTGCATTCGAAAAAACAACGGACAATACAACGTTGGAACGACGGAACGTTGGCAGGTTTTTCTCGATAATGTGACGTCCAAATGACGAAACTTCTCCGAGAACGACGGAATAATGACAGTCGTAGAATCACGTGCATTCGAAAAAACAACGGATAATACAACGTGGAAACGACGAACCGTTTAAAGGTTTTTTCCCATAATATGACGTTCGAAATGACGGAATTTCTCCGAAAACGACAGAAGAATGACAATCATAGAATGATGTTGATTCGTAAAAGCAATGGACAATGGAACTTTCGAATGACGGTAAAATTGGGTGTTCAATGCGTTACATTTGATAATTTCCACAGTCATAGAGCCTTATCTTTTGTTAGAAGCGGTGGTATACAGAGTAATTCACAATTATTTTTCAAATTTTTGGTCAACGATGACTTATCGATACCTGATTAAAGTTACCAATTTTCTTCCAGCGTATCTCTCGCTAAGCTGACAACTCTAGGAGGCCCTGATTGGTGCATTTATTCCAATTTATTGCACAATTCTTTACAGTTAAATCTAATCAATTAAAAAAAATTGTAACTTTAATTAGTGGAGTCAATTAATTGTGGCTGACCAAAATAATAAAAAATCGTTGTGAAGCAACGTTTCATACATTATCGGAGGACGTGACAAGCTTGACATGAAAAATAACATCATAATAACATTTAGTAGACTGTGGTAATAAATGATCATCACGTACTTTTAACGTAAAGTTCTTTCCATACAAAATACCGATCAAATCAGTCTATGAAGACAATATGCTTGAAAATGGCGTTAAAAATGGAATTGTGAACGCACGGCGCGCGATCCGAAGCCAAAAGTATTTTATCTTTTTTTTGTGGAAAAAATGTAATGAAAATAAAAAAAAAACACAACAAACAAATAGGTATGCTTATAAGATAAGATACATAAAGGTATGTAAGTAAGTTATGTATATATACATATATATTGAAACGATATTTACTTCCATTTGTTTTATCGGGTCCCTGTTCGGGCGCCAATGAAACGATATTTACTTCCATTTGTTTTATCGGGTCCCTGTTCGGGCGCCAATGAAACGATATTTACTTCCTTCGTTTTTATTCTATCTTTGGAAGAATATCCTGAGGTATCCAAGTCATCATCTGAAGGATGATTTTTGTTCGTGTACGGGACCCAAATAAGGATTAAAGAGAATTTTTACTGGGGAAGGGGTGAAAACCTCAGTATTCCTGTGCCATGTAGCTAGGATGTCTTCATCATCGGTTCAGGATAGAGGTTGCAAGGAAAGGTTGAAATGTTTTGACGGAATTATGCCGACTTGGAGCCAACGTGTACTAGGGTTTGTAGACCTCTAGTTGAACGCACAGACTATTGATACAGTCTGCGACAACAGTCTGTATCAACAGTAAGTTTATAGTTGCGAAATATTCTAAATGAATTTGAGTCTAAGGTCATGCACGGAACGGATGTCCGAGCATGGAGCATGCATAGCTCATCGCCAAGTGATTCTAAAACGCGTAATTACTCGTTCTTCATGAGAGTAATAAATGGGAGGTGAAGTCGTTAAAAATAAGTCCTCAGAGTTAGTGTTTCTATCTCATCACCGGATACTTATGAATTAGCGTAACAGCCGATTTAAGGGATTCTAGATACAAAGAATTTAATTCTGATATATCACAATTTAGTGGATCAGGACACAACGCACCAAGTGAGTTGGGCTGTCTCAAGGAAAATAGTAAATAAAAGAACTTGGTGCCTTGTTAGACCGGAATTCTAAATTGTTCAATCAAGTGCAACTATTGGAGATGATTCAAGTAGTTCCATAGTCAACGTGAGCTGGGCTTGCTCAAGGAAAATAGAAAAAATAAACGTTGGCTACGGAATCCTCCTAAAGTCTTCTCGTTGCATATAAAAGTTAATTACTATAAATTTTGTCCCTTAGTATCTGGGATGTCCCAGGTTGAGTTAAGTCCGAGAATAAATTGAAATATAAAATGAAATAATTTTACTGAGAAAAATGCTCGCAATTCGTAGAAATGGTCTTGTGTGTCAGAAAGAGAGGATCGCGTTTGTTGTTATCGTTGTCGCTCCCTGGGCTCTCATTCGGATATCATCGATTGCGATTTGGTAGGCCCATGGAGTTAGATGTGGCGCAAGGGGAAGCCTTATACCTTAGCTATGAGCTTGTAGATCTATATGGTGAAACGCAGAGCAAGGGGAAACAAATTTCGACCGTGCGCTTGTAGATCTATACAGTGAGACGCAGAGCAAGGGGATATGTGCTTCGACCGCGAGCTTGTAGATCTATAGAGTGAAACGCGGCGCAAGGGGAAACAAGTTTCGACCGCGAGTTTGTAGATCTATAGAGTGAGACGCGGAGCAAGGGGAAGTATTCCGATCGCGAGTTTGTAGATCGATAGAGTGAGACGCAGAGCAAGGGGAAGTATTATTCCTTATGTGGCTAGATTTCTCAGAAGTTAGTCATTTAAATTATGATAAAAGATATTTCCAAGCGTTGTTTAATCAAGGAGTTCTGGTAATGTAGACACTATATGGGTCTGCGCAGTGCAGCGGCATATAGGCCTTTCTACTAGGAGCGGTAATGATACTACACGGGTCTGCGCGATGCAGCGGCATATAGTATCGGAAGGATTGAAGATAGGAAAGATAGAGGGAAACCTTTATATGGGTCTGCGCGGTGCAGAGGCATATCGGTTTCGATAGGAAAGAATAGAGAGGACAGTAGGGGTCTACGCGGTGTAGAGGCCTACTGGAGCTGGGCGGGCTCACGGGAAAAACCAAGTGGGTCAGCGCGATGCTGCGGCACTTGGGGAAGCTGGGCGTGCTTACGGAAGTGCTGTTCGAGGGTAGACGCAATGTCTCGGCTCGACAGCACGGGTACTATAAGGACCTTACTTGGACATAGTGATATGAGGAATGGTAGTCAGAGAATAAGGTACCGAACTCATGCGAGGCGCGCTTATATACCCTGCGATCGGCTGTTTGCCACGGTGACATCTTCCCCCTCTAGGTCTTCCTAGGCCCTGTTGCCACGTTCGGTGTTGCCGAACTTTGATTTTGTCGATTTCTCGCCAGGGGTATACGTGTCCCGTTACAATATATATATATATATATATATATATATATTGTAACGCGGCATTTCGCGTTACGGCGATGTCGCTGCCACTCTCCCTCTCCCTTTAAGGAAAATTCAATGAAAAGTGTCCAGCCAGCAAGCCACAACGGCATGATTCGAATTAAGCTGGCTAAAAGCGACCAAATCGAGCAGACCAGGGCAATAAAGTTAAAGGAAATACGCTTATTCTTTTTATTTTGAGTCTTACATGTACTCGTTCCTTTCAATGCTATGGAGAAATTGCATCGCCGGCGGAGGAGCCCATCGACGTCAACGATACCCTGGGCCAAATACCAGTAGCGGGGCAGCGGCAGGCGGCCCGCGTAGAGATAGCGATGCGAGAGTTTCGGACTCCCGCGACGGCACCTGGAGAGATGGACATCGCCATCTCTCGTCACGCGAAGGGATGAGCATCCCTCCGCTCCGCGCGCCTTACTGGCCCTAGTAATAGTCTAAGAAGTCGGTACGCACCGGAGATCGGCACTTGTTGGCTGGACGCGTTACCCACGGCACGTACCGTTATTACATTATCGCAACATTATATTAGAAGGACGGAGACTCGCGTTTGTAGCGATCAATTCCGTGTTGGGATTATACCAGGTGGGTCAGCGCATTATTAATAATATTGCCGAGGTGCCGTGCCGCGTGATTATTGTTTTTTGGTTTATTCGAGTTGTTTGAGAAATCGTTTGAGCGGTTTCTCGGATGGTGGAACGGGTGATAAAAATAAAGTTTCCTCTACACAGGTTTTCATAACAGTAATCTCGTATATTCTTCAAACATAAACACTTGAGAACGCAAGGTGGCGATGAGTTGACCGTTGAGCGTGAGAGATACCGAACCGATTGTATTAAGGGGAGGGAGTCAGGTCAAAAAAATTGATTTTGGAAATTCAATATCATCCAAATCCTATTGCATATAAAAATGTCCAATGCACTATATTGTTGGTACTCGATTAAAGGATTTTTTACTGTCGTCTGACTTGCATATACTTTTAAATATTATCTTAAGCAAAGATCTTAGGTTTTCCATTCTGCGCATGATTCAGATCAAACTACTAGGCAGATTGGAATGGTTGACGTCTCATTTTCTTCTTCATGAAAAGATACACCGGCTAAATGGAGCAAATGTTAATAAAATGTAATATTTTTTAAGTAACATAATTATTAATAAATAAATTTTATGCTATTTTCTAAATCAGTGATTAACTTTGCTTTCAGAATGAAAAAAAATAGTTTGCTCCATTTAGCCGGTGTATCTTTTCATGAAGAAGAAAATGAGATGTCAATGATTCCAATCTGCCTAGTAGTTTGA
Source organism: Ephialtes manifestator (assembly GCA_963970395.1). Lineage (NCBI taxonomy): Eukaryota > Metazoa > Arthropoda > Insecta > Hymenoptera > Ichneumonidae > Ephialtes > Ephialtes manifestator. Next base: position 28,967,756 of record OZ019974.1, on the reverse strand, counting down.
TCTGAATCATGCGCAGAATGGAAAACCTAAGAACTTTGCTTAAGATAATATTGAAAAGCATATGCAAGACAGACGACAGTAAAAAATTCTTTCATCGAGCACCAACAATATAGTGCATTGGGCATTTTTATATGCAATAGGATTTGGATGATATTGAATTTCTAAAATCAATTTTTATTGACCTGACTCCCTCCCCTTAATAGATTCGCGATTATTTGAGCGTTGAGAATGTCCCGAAATGAATCGAACAGTTGTTATTGAGCTGTCGACTCGATGAGACACACGATAAATGAGAATTTCGAGGTGAGAAGACTGTAAAAGTAAGTGAGTAACACGGAGCGAAGTGAGCGTTGCGCGATCCGGAAACGGAAGCCGTAAATCGGCCATTGCCACGTGGCAGCATGCCGCGCGCGCGGTGCGCGAAGCGCATGCGTCGGCAGTAGATATTAAGTCGCCGCGAGGTGCTGCCGAGCAGCGGTCACTCAAGCAATTCGCGTGTTTGGAGGGGGATTCTCCAACATTCTCCCCGCCATCAGCAATGGTTTGCTGATGAGTCGTCGCCATGGTCCGGTTGAGAAGTCGGTAGTGGTGAGAGCTTGCTGAGTGGCCGAGTGAGAGTGGTGGTAGCCGTTTTAATGGTCGCCACCCTGGCGAGTCCGTCCTTGCCCTGGTGGAGTTCCATGACTCTGGCGAGTGGCCATTTGCATGGCGGTAGACGCTCATCTGTAAGTAAGACAAGAGAGCCGACCTTAACGGTGTTAGAGGCATGATGCCATTTTGAGATCGATTGTTGTCTCTGCAGATAATGAGCAGACCACTGCGCCCAGAAAGATTGCACTCTTTATTGAATGAGCTGCCAATGAGCAAGACGAGCAGTGTTGAGATCCAGCAACGAAGGCTCTGGCAAAGTGGTGAGCGCACTCCCAATGAGGAAGTGCCCCGGAGTGAGAGCTGAGACGTCAGATGGGTCGTCGGTGAGCGGTTCGAGCGGTCGAGAGTTGAGAATCGCCTCGATCTGAGAGAGCATCGTGGTGAGTTCCTCATAAGTGAGCAACGTGTCTCCCACGGTTCGCCGGAGATGGAACTTGGTGGATTTTACGACGGCTTCCTACTTTCCGCCCATGTGTGGAGCAGCCGCGGGATTGAACCTCCACTGACTGTGATCCTTTGAGATGATCGCTGTGATTACTCGGTGTTCTTCCGAACTCTGATTGAACAGCCGACGTAGAGCTGCGTCTGCACCAACAAAGTTCGTGCCGCAGTCCGAATACATGGTGTGAGGAATTCCCCGTCGGGCAGTGAAGCGCCGATAGGCAGCGATGAACCCATCCGTTGAGTAGTCGCCGACCACCTCCAGGTGGACAGCCGATGTTGAGAAGCACACGAATACGCCGATCCAGCCCTTGTATGTTTTAGAGCCTCGACCTTTGATGTTCTTGACTGTAAGCGGTCCAGCGTAGACAACGCCCGTGTGTAGAAACGGACGTGAAGGAGTAACTCGCGAGAGAGGTAGTTGGCCCATCAGTTGCTGGGCACGGATCCCCCTCTGACGAGCACACACAACACACCTTAACACGTGCGATTTGACTGGCGCTCGACCTCCGATGATCCAGCATGTTTGCCGGACGTGCGCCAGGGTGAGCTGAGTTCCTCCGTGCAAGGTTCTCTGGTGAGCTTGTTCGATGAGTAGAAGTGAGAGCCTTGCGTGTCGTGGAAGGATCGCAGGATGCTTTCCTTCCGTGGTGAGTGCAGAATGGGTGAGTCTTCCTCCAACTCGAATAACACCTTGCCCGTCGACAAAGGCTGTAAGTCGAGCGAACGGGTGGCTGCTGGGCAACGTCGATCCCGACGTGAGCGTTTTCAATTCCGATGAGAAAAATGCCGATTGAGTGGCCTTGATCCAGAACAACCTGGCCTGCTCCATGTCGTCAGACGGCACGAGAACAATCGGCTGCTCTAGCTCCTTGCGCAATTTCCGAGCGAGTCTGAAACACAAGGCAGTGAGTCGAAACAGTTTGTGAGCAGACGAGACCTGATAAATAAGGTCCCAATGATAATCGACTTTCGGAGCAGCCACGAGAAGTGAGATACCGGGACGAGCCTCATGTGCGCTGAGACTCTCCGGCAGCTGAGGTTGAGCAGGCCATGAGCTTTGCAATTGCGTCATCCATGGTGGTCCCGTCCACCATAGTGAGTGGTCTCTGAGCTGAGCAGTCGATACGCCTCTAGATGCGCAATCCGCAGGATTGCTTGTGCCAGGAACATGGCGCCACTGAGCATCTGGCTTGAGTTCCTGGATTTGCGTGACTCTGTTTCGCACGAAATCCTTCCAGTGAGAAGCGTGAGAGCGTATCCATCTGAGCGTTATGAGCGAGTCCGTCCACAGATGAGTTTCTTCCGTGTCCAGCTTGAGTGTAGCTTGGACGTATTTGGCAAGTTTTGCCAGTAGCAGCGCTGCGGTGAGTTCCAACCTCGGGATAGTGAGCCTTTTGAGCGGTGCGACCTTGGTTTTGGCGCACACCAGAGAAGCCTGAGTGCCGGTGGACAGTGAGAACACGGTAATATAAATAACCGCGGACATTGCAAATTGAGATGCGTCAGAGAAGCCATGAATAACAATTTTCGAATTGCTCCATGTGTTGAGCCAACGAGGGAGTGAGATCCTGGCCAGGTTTGAGAGATCTTCCCTGAGCTTGAGCCACCTTCCCGACACGTCCGTCGGCAAGGCGTCGTCCCAATTGACCTTGTGCAGCCACAATTCTTGCAAAAGCATTTTTGCTCGAATCGTGACCGGTGAGATGAACCCCAGAGGGTCAAAGATTTGAGCCACCTCTGAGAGTATGAGTCGCTTCGTGAGCTTACCGGGTTGAGCGGAGATGTTTGAGGAAAACACAAACTTATCCTCGTGAGACGTCCAGTTGATTCCGAGTATCTTGGTCGCGCAATCGTCCAGTGAGATTGATGTACTTGCAGTGCTCGCCGGTGAGAATTCCTTGAGCAACTCTGGATCGGTTGAGTGCCACTTGGCCAACGGGAAACACCCCGCGTCGCACAAGTTCTTCAGCTGGTGAGCGATCTCAATGAGTTGAGCGGATGAGTCGGCTCCTCCGAATATATCGTCCACGTATCTTCCCTGTGTGAGTGGTGGCAAGGCCAGCGGAAACTGATGACCTTCGTCTTCTGCCAATTGTAGCAACGTCCGAACTGCTAAGAACGGCGCGGCTTTCGTCCCGTACGTCACCGTAGTGAGCTGGTACGGCACCGGGTTGCCGTGGTCGTCGATCCACAAAATTCGTTGCAGATCCCAGTCGTACCGATGTACTCTTATTCGCCGAAACATCTTCGTGATGTCGGTGGCAAAGAGATGCCGATGGAGCCTGATCCAGATGAGAACGTCAGGAATGTTGAGTTGAAGCTTGGCTCCCGTGTGCATGAGATCGTTCACGGAGTAGCCTGAGGTGGTGGCACATGAGCCGTTGAAAACCACCCGCAGCTTCGTTGTTGTGCTGTCCGGCTTGAGAACTCCATGATGCGGCCAATAATAATGAGTGCCGCATTGAGCTGAACTCGTCGACGCCTCGACCATGTGGCCGAGTCGCCTGTACTCCTCCATGAATTGGTGATAGAGGATGCGATAGTCGGCATCCCGCTCGTGTCTTCTGAGCATCTGCCGCAAACAGCGGTGAGCTGCGCCATAAGACTCACCCAGATGAGTGAGTGCCATCTTCATGGGAATACGGACAGTGTATCGTCCAGTTGAGTCTCTTGAGTGAGTTGTGCGAAAATGAGTCTCACATTCCTCTTCGTCTGAAGTGAGCTGGCTTGAGTTATCGGACGGGATCTCTTCCTGTACCCAGAATTGGGTGAGCAATTCTTGAAGAGTAGTATCTTCCCGCTGAGCCGACGCAGTGAGTGAGTGGTACACGTGTGTCTGAGGAACAGACACGGGTCCAAGGACAAGCCAACCGAAAATAGAGAGTTGGGCAATCGGCATCGAATCCGATCCTTTGATAATATTTGGCTTGATAATTTGGCCGTAATAATCGGCTCCGAGTATTACGTCAATTGGCCTCGGTGTGAGAAAGTCCGGGTCCGCGAGTGTGAGATGTTCTAAGTGCGGCCAGCGTTGAGCTGGAATCTCGCAGGACGGCAAGATAGATGTGACAGTCCTCAAAACGTGAGCCTGGACCGTGACTGAGAGTGCCTTGTGAGCTGAGCGTAAAACAAGTTGAGCAATACCTCGTGTTTGAGTTGACTGCAGGCCTCCGATACCGAGGATCGGGATTGTCGACTGCTGTCGTGGAACCTTGAGTTGAGCGATGAGTTGTTCTGAGACGAAAGTTAATTCAGATCCTGGATCAACCAACAATCGAATTCGTTGAGTAGTCAGTGATGAGTCGACGTGAGCGAGTGCTGTGGCGAGCAGCGTAGAGTGAGATGTGCCTGTAGGCACGGCTGAGTTGACGACCGCACCGAGTTCCTATTGAGGATTCGTCGCGGGCTGAGACGTCTCCGTGTTTCGAGTTGAGTCAGCCGAGGGATCGTTCGGCCTTGCTGATGCAGGTGCGCCTTCATGCAGCATCGAATGATGTCGTAAGTTGCACTCCTTGCAACCTTGCTTGGAGCGGCACATCCTCACGTTGTGTCTGCCGAGACAATTATAACAAAGTCTCTTGTCCACGGCTACCTTCTTCCTGTCTGCGATCCCAAGTCCGCGAAACTTAGGGCACATCACCACAAAATGCTCTGCTCCGCACAGATCGCAAGGGTATCGACCAGATGATGTATTCGTTGAGCTGCCTGATTAAGCGGACGTCGGGTGAGCAGCGGCGGAGGCCTGATCAGCAGTCGTTTTCTTGAGAGGCGCCTTGTTTGCGTGAGCTGTCGGAGGGCAAGCCGTTTCGACACGTTCTAGCGCGCGGATGCGCGACGTCAGGAAGACCTCGAGTTGTTCGAATTTCGGATAATCCTGCGACGATCCGAGTGAAGTCTCCCACGCCTCCCTAGTTGAGCGGTCAAGGTTGCGAGAAATGTGGTGCACCAAAATGCATTCCCACATATTCTCGTCTACGCCGAGCGAGCGCAGCGCGGTGTTCGGCTTCGATGGTGATGAGCTGCGCGGTGACCTTGAATTACCTCCCTCCTCCCCGCCTGGTACGGTCAGAGTTGGAGTTGGCGCGGTCGAACGCGTGGATGGCGGATCAGGCTGAGCCGTCGCCGTCGCCTTATCCTCCGAATCGGTGAGCTCGTCCTTCATGTTTTGAGGAAAAACGCAAAAATCTGCGAGAAATCCGTTCTCAATGCGACGCGCGAAACCGATGAGCAGTCACAGAGGTTTTTTTTCCAAACGAGAACCGAACGACGCGTTAGCAAACGCGCCAAAATCTCTATCGCGGATGAGCACAACACGTATGAGATGAGAAGTCAATTAATTTTCGGCGAACGAACGAGAAACACGCTCGAAGAACACGCGAAAAATAATTCTCTGTCGCGCAGGAACACGTGGCTCTTGCACGATGAGCAATGTAACGCGCGACACCGATGAACAGTCACTGAGTTTTTTCCACACGAACGAGAACCGAACGACGCGGTAGTAAACGCGCGAAAATCTCTATCGCGGATGAGCACAAAATGTATGAGATGAGAAGTCAATTAATTTTCGGCGAACGAACGAGAAACACGCTCGAAGAACACACAAAAAATAATTCTCTGTCGCGCAGGACCACGTGGCTCTTGCACGATGAGCAATGTAACGCGCGACACCGATGAACAGTCACTGAGTTTTTTCCACACGAACGAGAACCGAACGACGCGGTAGTAAACGCGCGAAAATCTCTATCGCGGATGAGCACAAAATGTATGAGATGAGAAGTCAATTAATTTTCGGCGAACGAACGAGAAACACGCTCGAAGAACACACGAAAAATAATTCTCTGTCGCGCAGGAACACGTGGCTCTTGCACGATGAGCAATGTAACGCGCGACACCGATGAGCAGTCACTGAGTTTTTTCCACACGAACGAGAACCGAACGACGCGGTAGTAAACGCGCGAAAATCTCTATCGCGGATGAGCACAACACGTATGAGATGAGAAGTCAATTAATTTTCGGCGAACGAACGAGAAACACGCTCGAAGAACACACGAAAAATAATTCTCTGTCGCGCAGGAATACGTGGCTCTTGCACGATGAGCAATGTAACGCGCGACACCGATGAGCAGTCACAGAGTTTTTCCACACGAACGAGAACCGAACGACGCGGTAGTAAACGCGCGAAACCCGGAATGAGAAGCCAATTGTCACTATGTGCACAACAGAGACGATGCTCGAACACACTATACAATGCTGAGAAGTCCGTTGAGCTCAACCTAGACACCGACGCTCGTGCGAGGCAGCGAAGCGCGATCGACACACACGAAGGATAATTCGCGCGCGAGCGTAGCGTTGCGCGATCCCAGCACACGCGGGTGCGAGAGAGAGAAGACGATGAGAAGTCTGAGTGAGACTGTGCGTGCGAGCGAGCCACGAACACACTACACAGCGCGCACTGTTGAGCTGCCTCGAGAGTCACTGTACACTGTCACAGAAACACTGTAGCCGGGATGTTCCACTATCCGGCTCGAAGGACCAAGTGTTTGAGAAATCGTTTGAGCGGTTTCTCGGATGGTGGAACGGGTGATAAAAATAAAGTTTCCTCTACACAGGTTTTCATAACAGTAATCTCGTATATTCTTCAAACATAAACACTTGAGAACGCAAGGTGGCGATGAGTTGACCGTTGAGCGTGAGAGATACCGAACCGATTGTATTAATAGATTCGCGATTATTTGAGCGTTGAGAATGTCCCGAAATGAATCGAACAGTTGTTATTGAGCTGTCGACTCGATGAGACACACGATAAATGAGAATTTCGAGGTGAGAAGACTGTAAAAGTAAGTGAGTAACACGGAGCGAAGTGAGCGTTGCGCGATCCGGAAACGGAAGCCGTAAATCGGCCATTGCCACGTGGCAGCATGTCGCGCGCGCGGTGCGCGAAGCGATTCGCGTGTTTGGAGGGGGATTCTCCAACACGAGTAATAAAGGTCGGGTAATGCCACGAGGCGAGACGCTTCACGTCTCGCATTTTTCTTCTTGTGCATAGTCTGCTCGATTCGGCATTAGAGTGTACCCCCGATTGTTAATTTAGCGTTTGGCGTGTTGATCTCGTTATTGTTCGGTTGTAACATCGGAAGCGGGACGGACTCTAGCCGTCCCGTGTGTATGTGAGAGCGAGAGAGCGATCTCTCTCCGTGTGCATTACGGGACGCTTCTCGTCCCCAATGTTCGGATTAATTCGACTTGTAAATTCACTTGTCGAGTGAAACATTGGAAGTAGTCTATGTTTCCTAATTATTTTATATAGAGTCAGTGTGGCCGCAGAGCCTGAGTTCCCCCTCTGGGAACTATATTTTCGTGTACAGTGTCCTCGTATTAAAAGTGTCATTATTAGTGAATTTTTGTGTTGCATTCTCTCGAGTTATTCTCAAGACTCCCCTCTCATATCCCCCCGCGACTTGTCTCTACGATTGAGCAGCCGGCGTGAAGAGTCTTCGCGTCGAGCAAATTAGTAATTTTGTGTAATTTTACCTCTTGGCCCTTCAGGCATTAATAGAAGGGCCTGGCGCCCTAGTGCATGATTTTTGGGTACTTCAGGGTGTCGAATTTGTTGAGCGTTTCTCCGAGATAATTTTCCCGAATTATCTCGGAATAAAGAATCGTGTTACAATTTGGCGCCCAACGTGGGACCCGAGAGAGGAGTCTTGTCGGGAAAATAACTCGAACAGATAGAGGTCGTTTGGTTTTCGGTACTGTAGGTGACAGTTAGGACATCGAGTACTGTACGCGCGGTGGTGTGAGTGCGACAAGGACGCTGCTATACAGCCTAGGCCGCTTGCGTAAGCATAGGCAAGCGCGAGCCGCTGACCGCTAGCGCGACTCAGGACGCCCGGCCGCGCGAACAATAACATACAAGGAGGACTCGGGCGACGAGTTAGATCTCGAAACAGTTATCACGGGGAATATAATATTCCTCGAAATAAAATATTAATTCGAGCAAACTCATCTCGTTCGTTGTACGGACACTGGGCCGAGTTCCTCACCCTGTTAGACCATATGATTGCGTGCCAGCGATACTGGAAACAGCACTCCGGAAATTGATAGTATTTCTTGTGATAATATGGTAATATTTGCTTGGTATACTGAGATTCTTCTTTTGGAGGCAAACCCACTTGTTTAAACATTATTTTTGAAAATACAAATTACCAGTTATTTCTTTGAAAATTTGCAAACATTTTTGAAAATAAAAATTGAAACTTATTTTTTTGGAATTGGAAAACATTTTTGAAAATTAACATTAAAAATTATTTTTTTGAATTTGCAGACATGTTTGAAACTAAAAATTAATAAGTATTGTTGGAATTGGCAAATATTTTGGAAGAAAAAAATTATTTAAGAACTTCGCAAACATTTTGGGAGGATTGAAAAATTATTTCTTAAATTGGGAATTGTGGCTGAACATTAAAACTCATTTACGACAATCAACAATTATTTTGGAAATTTGCAATTATTTTGGAAAATTAAAAATTATTTTTGAAATTTGCCATTATTTTGGAAAATTAAAAATTATTTTGGAAATTCGCAATTATTTTGGAAAATTAAAAATTATTTTGGAAATTTGCAACTATTTTGGAAAATTAAAAATTGTTTTTGAAATTAGCAATTATTTTGGAAAATTAAAAGTTATTTTGGAAATTTGCCATTATTTTTGGAATCTGCCATTATTTTTGGAAAATTGCCATTCTGTTCGAAAATCAAACTGGCTTTCTAGTAAGTTATCACCATTCTTGGAAGATCGAAATTACTTTGGACATTAAGATTATGTGGGAGGGATCAAATTATTTTCGAACAATAACATTATTTTTGAACATTGAAAGTAATTCTAAACTTGAATTATCATTGACCATTAATAATTACGTTTGAAAGTTACTAATTCTTCTTAAAAAAAAAAAAAGGAAATTTTAATAATTATTTTGGAAAATCAATCATTATTTTTGGAGACTTCAACTTATTGGTGAAAGATAGCCATTCCGTTCGAAAATTGAAATTGTTTTTTGAACCTTGCCACTCTTGTTGAAGAGTCGTTATTTTTTGTTGAAAATTGCCTTCACTTTTGATAATTAAAATTGTTTTTGAACTTAAGGATTGTATTAGAGAGTAAAAATTATCGTTGATAATGGAAACTGTTTTTGGAACTTAAAGATTGCTCTTGAGAGTTAAAATTATCGTTGATAATTGAAATTATTTTTGAACTGGAAAAGTGTTCTCTTAGGAGAGCAGAAGTTATTGTTCCATAATTGAACTTATTTGTGAACTCGAAAATTGTTTTTGGAAAGTAACCATCCTTTTTGAAAATTATCCTTGTTTTTGGGAATTCACAGTATCTTGGGAAAGTACCATCATCATTAGAAGCGATAATTCTTTTTGGAAAGTTCGAAAATTCAGCTTATTCTTGGACAATTAAAACTGCTTTTGAGATTGCAAGGATTTCCGAAAGTTGTGCAAAGTTAACTTCGTTTCTAAACCTTAGAATTGTTTCGGAAAAGGAAAACTGCATTTGGAAATTGGTAACTTTTGGAAAAATAGAACATGTTTATGAAAAGTGAAAGTGTTGAGGAAATTGAAATCGTTCGGACATTTGGAATTGGTTATGAAATTAGAATTGCATAGGAAATTTGAGATCGTTTCGGTATTTGGAAAAGAATTTAAAGGTTTTTTGGAAATCACCCGTATTACGGGATTTTTAAATTATTCTTAAAACTGGCAATTGTTTTTAATAATTGGGATTAATTGTGAATATTGAGATTGGTTGGGAAATTGGAAATTATCTGGTAAAATTGGAGATTGATGTTGAAAATTGAAATTATTTTGAAAGAGTACCTTGCTTTTGGACCATTACCATCGTTGTTGGAAAATTAGCACTGGTTCTGAAGAGTATTCAACATGGTTTGTAAAAGCCTGTTCTAAGCCACGAGAGTGGACATTACCTTGGAGTCTGTTTTTTTTAAATATTAATGTTGTTTTTGGAAATAAGTCGTCGCCTGAAAATCTAATCGTTATTAGTACCGCGATCTTGGGAGGTTACATGTTTTTTTAACATTGATATTGAACCTTGATTTTCTTGGGAACTCATGTTATTGGAGAAACGAATCATTTTGGGATTTGATTTTTTTTGGAACTTATAGTATCTGGGAAACGTACTTTTTTGGGACTTATTATACGGGAGGACTGCGCTGCGGTGCGCAAAATCACCGGGTTCGTTTGACGATTTCCGAACCTGGCTTCGTGGGGGAAAACCATCCCCCGCTATCCTATCAACGAGTTCGTCGCACGAGTCTCTCCCTTGTCGCTCGATTAGATCGTACCTAGGTTACATCGTTTTTTTCGTTGGTAATTTGTGGTCATATTGTTTGTATTTTGCCACCCGATTGGGGGATATCTAGCCCTACTCTTCGCCCGGGGGTACCCTGTCGTACTATTCCCTAGCCTTACAACATCCTTGGGGAGGGGCAAGAAGTAACCGCCTTATGCAAGATCGTGGGACCTTCTGTCCGTGTGGCCATCCTATTATCGCCGCGCGTTCAGGGAGTAACCCTACCTTCACACGGCTTCTCATCTGTCGATCGAGTTGGCTGAATTTGTTAAAATCTGTAGGAAAATTGTTTTTGGTTAGGTCTTCGGTTCAGGATTAGGATATTCGGGTCATCGGCACCACCCACAAATACTGCGTCCGTCGATAGCCAACAAGTCATTCGGAAATAGTATTTGGGAATTTAGTTTAGGAATAATAACTTTGTTTTTGGTTAGGAAATAGGTTTAAGGTAACGAACTGTTGCGTTTGGATCTTGGTTAACCGTAAGGAACTTTTGGAACCGCTTGAAAACATGGACTTCCGACTGGTCGTGGAACAGCTGGCCCAGTTAGTAGCCAGTGAGCGGCCACCCACCCGGTCGGCAGACTCCAACACCCGAGACCTTCGGACCACGGGAGCATCTGACTCAAGACGCTCCAGAAAAACAACTGTCTACCCGAGACAAAGAAGGGAGAGACCTCAACGACCCATAGGAACAACTGTGAGAGGATCGAACCAGGGGTACGAACCCCCGCGAGCATGGGATAGTAGAACCTCCTCGCCACGAGGCAGCAGCGACACGGACTCGCCAGAACAATCGGTTTCACCACGCTGTTCACCCAGGAGCTCGCGAGCTGGCGCAGAAGGAGGGCCACACCCTCGAAGGCCGTCCGGCGACAGCTCCAGCGAAGACGAAGCTTATCGCCAGAGCAGAACGTGGGACAGATCTCCGGAACAGAGAGATTTCGACCGGCGGGAACTTACGCGACTCCCGCACCTTAGCCGTGATACGTCGTGGAGCTCGGAAAGTTCAGACTCATCCAGCACCAACCACACTGCTGTTTACCGGTCAAGGAGGAACTGCCTATTGCCCCAGTGGAGAAAGAGGCGACAGGAATCCGAGTTCAGCTTGCGGGAGAAACCGTCCCCATCGTATCGGATCAAACACCGTCATTGTAACGCCCCACTCTCAAGGCCACCACGAATTCCGCAATGGGATCTTAGCCGCTCTGGAAGAACCCGAGGGGAAGGGAAGGCGTTTTTGGAAAACTTGGAAGATGCTTTGGACGCACGGGGTTTGTCGGAAGAAGATCGCCTGGCCACGCTTCCGGAAGCTTTTCTCGGTTATACCGCCTCGTGTTGGTATCGACAAAACCAGCGCCAGTGGAGTTCTTGGGCAGGATTTTGTCAACAGTTTCGGACGTGGTTCGTGGAAGACAGTGACGAGTCAGATACGGAGTCCGGGAAGAATATCGAAAATTCGGATCCAGCAGTGAGGGAGAATTGGTCTCCCCTCGCATCGTCGGCAGCGGATCCAGAAGAGGCCAGAAGCTTGAGACGGGTAGAGGAGGCCTCCGCAATCTCGCGGACGGTCAGTTCCGATGCACCATCATCCTCGGAAAACGGCGCAGAAAACGCGCCAGGGGGACTCCTTGGAGGGGTAATCAGGAGTTCCCCCAAATCTACTGGAAAAGAGGGAGCGAGGACGATCCAGGGGGATCCCCTTCTCCCTCGGACAGAGCGTGGGGCTGAATCCCCCGCGCCTGATCCAACGACCTCGACACTAGCTCAGGGCTGCCCTGCGACATCCTTGTCGGGGAACCCGCCCTCAGCCGTGACGAAAGAGGTGAATGGGACCCCTTGGACCCCCGGGTCTTCTGTAAGGAAGGAGGGGTGTCGTGAGGAGTTAGGATTGGAAAAACACTCCTTGGCGATGAAAGTAGACCCGGTTCTAGTAAGAAGCGAGTCTCCTAGTAACGAGACCTCACTAAACGTGGTCCAGGGAATAACAGACACCCTGGCCCCCAGGAACGCTTTAAAAATTTCGGAGGAGCCGATCAAGACGTCAATCAGCTCCATGGCGTTACTTGGACGAACGTCTAGTGATAAAAACTCGGTTGAGGGGGCGGTAGCCACTCCCGAGCTCTCCGCATCGGAAAATTCCGTCGAGAAGAGATTGAAATTTGGAAAAACCTGCTCTGAGTCGGTATCCGTCGACGAGGAGCTTTCGTCTTTTGGGAAATCGGCGTCGAGGGAAGGACATTCGGAAGAAGCGGCGTTAGCCACTCCCGAGCATCCACCAGTAACCTCCGCCCCAAAAATTTGGTCTATTGGAAAAATTGGCTCCGAGTCGGTATCCGTCGACGAGGAGCTTTCGTCTTTTGGGAAATCGGCGTCGAGAGAAGGACATTCGGAAGAAGCGGCGTTAGCCACTCCCGAGCCTCCACCAGTAACCTCCGCCCCAAAAATTTGGTCTATTGGAAAAATTGGCGCCGAGTCGGTATCCGTCGGCGAGGAGCTTTCGTCTTTTGGGAAATCAGCGTCGAAGGAAGGACATGCGGGAGAGGAGGCTTCAACCACTCCCGAACACTCCGCAATTCCCTCCGCCGAAGAAATGTGGTCTATCGGAAAAACTGGCTCTGAGTCGGGACTAACCGACCCAAAGCCTTCTTATGGAAACACCAGCACGTCAAAGGACTTAATTCCAGCCGCCAATTGCCTCACAAGGAGAGAGGGAATTCCCTGGTCCACGCCAATTGGACGGGCACGAGTCAACCAAGGAGTCATCGGCACTAGAGGAGAGCAGAAGACACTCCGTGCACCATTTAATGGGACATCGGATCGACTTTGCATCGATACCCTTGGAATGGGCGCGATCGAACGCAGAGCGGGGAGAGGATTCCTCGATCTTAAGGGTAAGGGTGGAAGAGCCATACCCACCCTCGGTTTCGATCCAGGGGGCCCTACCTTAGGGCCCCACCCTAATTTAGACTGGACGACCACACTCATTTAAAGTTTTTGTTTTGGTACTTTTAGGCAGTCGTCTAGAGTGAGGTTGGTAGGCGTTTGCGAGGGGAATACCCCGCCATAGAGGTTAGGCTTAAGCCATATATATTTTTTTTTAGGGAACTCCAAAATTTGTTTTTGTAAAACATTCTCGGCTCGAGGGATGGGAGGCCGTGCATTTTGATTTTTGTTCTTTTGGGTGATCACGCTACCTTTCCCCCCCCCCCCTCAAGGGGAGGTTAAACGGATTGACAGATCAGTGAGCACCTTAAGAAGTTTTGAATTATTTTGTTGGGTTATCTTCCCCCTATTCCTTATAACCAAGTAATACCCTGGTGGAAGTAGGGGTAATCATAGGAATTTTTCGTTTTTATTGTTCTTGGGCTACCGATTTCGGAAGTGGGACTTTTGTTTTTTGTTTTTTTGCCTTGTTTTGATTGCCTTGGTCTGGTCGATCGGGCGGACTCGGCAGAGAGTAGAGTTCGCAGAGGCATACGAGGGCACGGCACCTACCCACCTCGCGTTGGTAGGGCGCGTTTAAGGAAGGGGGAGTTGTAACGCGGCATTTCGCGTTACGGCGATGTCGCTGCCACTCTCCCTCTCCCTTTAAGGAAAATTCAATGAAAAGTGTCCAGCCAGCAAGCCACAACGGCATGATTCGAATTAAGCTGGCTAAAAGCGACCAAATCGAGCAGACCAGGGCAATAAAGTTAAAGGAAATACGCTTATTATTTTTATTTTGAGTCTTACATGTACTCGTTCCTTTCGATGCTATGGAGAAATTGCATCGCCGGCGGAGGAGCCCATCGACGTCAACGAGACCCTGGGCCAAATACCAGTAGCGGGGCAGCGGCAGGCGGCCCGCGTAGAGATAGCGATGCGAGAGTTTCGGACTCCCGCGACGGCACCTGGAGAGATGGACATCGCCATCTCTCGTCACGCGAAGGGATGAGCATCCCTCCGCTCCGCGCGCCTTACTGGCCCTAGTAATAGTCTATGAAGTCGGTACGCACCGAAGATCGGCACTTGTTGGCTGGACGCGTTACCCACGGCACGTACCGTTATTACATTATCGCAACATTATATTAGAAGGACGGAGACTCGCGTTTGTAGCGATCAATTCCGTGTTGGGATTATACCAGGTGGGTCAGCGCATTATTAATAATATTGCCGAGGTGCCGTGCCGCGTGATTATTGTTTTTTGGTTTATTCGAGTAATAAAGGTCGGGTAATGCCACGAGGCGAGAAGCTTCACGTCTCGCATTTTTCTTCTTGTGCATAGTCTGCTCGATTCGGCATTAGAGTGTACCCCCGATTGTTAATTTAGCGTTTGGCGTGTTGATCTCGTTATTGTTCGGTTGTAACATCGGAAGCGGGACGGACTCTAGCCGTCCCGTGTGTATGTGAGAGCGAGAGAGCGATCTCTCTCCGTGTGCATTACGGGACGCTTCTCGTCCCCAATGTTCGGATTAATTCGACTTGTAAATTCACTTGTCGAGTGAAACATTGGAAGTAGTCTATGTTTCCTAATTATTTTATATAGAGTCAGTGTGGCCGCAGAGCCTGAGTTCCCCCTCTGGGAACTATATTTTCGTGTACAGTGTCCTCGTATTAAAAGTGTCATTATTAGTGAATTTTTGTGTTGCATTCTCTCGAGTTATTCTCAAGACTCCCCTCTCATATCCCCCCGCGACTCGTCTCTACGATTGAGCAGCCGGCGTGAAGAGTCTTCGCGTCGAGCAAATTAGTAATTTTGTGTAATTTTACCTCTTGGCCCTTCAGGCATTAATAGAAGGGCCTGGCGCCCTAGTGCATGATTTTTGGGTACTTCAGGGTGTCGAATTTGTTGAGCGTTTCTCCGAGATAATTTTCCCGAATTATCTCGGAATAAAGAATCGTGTTACAATATATATTGTGACGGGCCCTTACCACGAGTATTTCGGCCACTCGTGCAAGATCCAACGCCCAAATATAACGACGCCCGAGGTTTCTCACTCGATTTTTACCCGCACTTAACACCTGATTTCATACGACCTTGATGGGCGCCAGGCTCTCTATTCTATCCCGAAAGCCAGGGAGTTTCCTTCCCGTTCGATATTTCCTTCTTAAACCGGCCGACTAGCTGAAAAGGGGTGCAGTTCGAGGCATGCAAAATAAATCACCCGAACGAATATTTCTAATTCTCACAACCGTAACAAAAGATTTATTAAGAAATAATGAATAACAAAAAAAAACAACAAAAGAAATATTACAATATTGACTCGAGTCCGACAAGTACCGCGGATCTTCACGCACGCGACGCTATCGCTCGAGTCTCCTTTATCCTCAAATATCAAACGAAATCTACTGCTAAATAATTTACCGAAAGACCGGACGCGGCAACGAGCAATCCTCCAGCAGCACGGCTGAGTACAGTATAATAGTGCACCACGTGCGCCTACCTTATTCGCTGGTTTCGCTGCAGTCCGTCCGTCGGTTTCCTTCAATCTCCTTACTAGCTGGAATTCTCCTCGCGGCTACTCTCCGAGCACGAATCGATCGGTTTTTTTCTAACCGAGATCTACGACACTCGGGATTTTCACACGCGGGAACACGGTGTCTCGAGATATGCGCGAGAATCGCTCGAGCGCTCTATCCCCGAGTCTTTCAATACCGCTTAATAACGAACGTAGCAAATCCTTTGTCTAGTAGTCGCAAGGGCACGCTAACCACTCGACGTAATTGTTCGTACTTTATTTTACTTTCTTTTACGGAATGATCCACGAAGACTCACGTCCGCGAACTACTAATCTGCTATTTCTTTCAACTACTGTTCAGATTACTTCTCAACGCGAGGCCTGCCGAAATTATACTTCTGAATGCTCGGCCTGTCGAAATTAGACTAATTAATTCATCGCCTGCCTAAACGAGACTAAATTCCTTTCTCCTATTCTTCTCGTCTCCGCTTTGTGTGGGTCTTCGTAGTTCGGGGATCTTCGGACGTCCGGGGTGGGGGTCACGGCCTGCCATCGATCGTCTTCGACGTCGATCGGCTTCTCGTTGCCTCTCTCTCGCGCTCCTTCCATCCTCGACTCTCGCTGAGGCTCTCGAGCCTCTCTCTCTAACTCTCGTAGATCCTGCAATCAATAGTCCACACGGCAATACATTGTTCTCGCAACGGTTCGGACCTCGGCGGCGGGAAGCGATTCTGTTGCTATGTAACTTTTTCCGGGGTCTCGGTGCGCGAGCATTCGCGACCAAGCGCGCTGCTGCGAGCGCGTTGTAACGCCTCGTCACATCCCCCCACTAGGCCAAACTACCCGCTCTAACGCGAGGTAGGCACACGCCGATACACCATTGCAACGCGCTATGCTGCAGAATCGCTCCCCACACATCTCCCGGTCTTCCGTCGCCGCAAAAACCATTTTTTTTTTTTTTTTTTTTTAAATTAATTCCCAACACCAACGCATAAGTTTAGCTGGTTCCAAAAATAACTTCTTTATTAGCTTGCGTCATCGAGCGTTCCGGGGTTTGCACGTTACTCACCAATTTCAGGTCTTTCACATGCCATCTCCCTGCAGGTCGGCCGTCTGGATCGGTCAATTCTACTACGCTTCGCGACACGACTCTCGCGACTTCGTATGGACCAGCGTACTTTTTCGCGAACTTCGACGTCATGTTATTCGCTGCTTTTGACAATACGCGGTATTTCCGATAGACACGGTCTCCCGCGTGCAGCGGCACGTCTCTTCTACTGCGATTGTAATACGCGGCCTGTTTCTGCGATGCTTCTCGAATTTTATTTGTGACGAGATCGCGCATCTCGACAAGTCTGCTCATCCGCTCGATCCATTTTTCTCTATTGGGAGCGTTCGGCGCGACCTCTTCTCCTACCATTCTTTTCCAGTGTTGAGCGGCTTTCGGTTCCCTACCTAAGTTCAAAAAGGCCGGGCTAACTCCGAGAGATGAGTGCACCGCGGTATTATACGCGAATTGGAACTCTGCGATATGTAAGTCCCACTCACTATGATCTCCGGACACGTAGCTCGCTATCATCGTTTTTAAATTTCGGTTCACGCGTTCGACCGGGTTCGCCTGCGCGTGATACGGCGGCGTCGTCATGCGTTCGATCCCATATTCGTCGGTCATCTTCTTGACAGTCTGATTGACATATTCTGTTCCGTTATCTGTCAAGAAGACGCGGGGAGTGCCCCATCGGCATAAAACGCGCGCGCGGAATGCATCGGTTATCGTTTTTCCCGTCGCGGCGGTCGTGGGTACGCACTCTGTCCATCGCGTAAATAAATCTTCAAAGACTATGAGGTATTTATTGCCGCGTTTCGATCTCGGATACGGCCCCATAACATCCGATGCTACGATATCCCACGGCTGGGCAACTACGCGCGGTCCCATTATTCCCATCGGTCTAGCTTGATTGGCTTTATGCAGTGCACACATGACACATCTCCCGACGTAGCGTTTGACATCGCGATACATCCCTGGCCAGTAATAATATGTGGCGAGACGTCGGTACGTCCGTTCTACTCCCGGGTGTCCGGCTTGTTCGCTATCGTGCGCTTGCATTAGCAGTCGCTCGCATTCTTCCGACGGTACTACTAATTTCCACGCGTCTAAGTCCTCTCCGGCCGCTTCTTTCATCGCGTCGGGCCGATAAAGATACATAGCTTTTTCTTCGATCAACCAATCGGGAAAAGAGCGCGGATTTCTACGAATAGCTGCGCGCCTCTCTTCGTACCAATCGATCTCGAACGCTTCTCCCAGAGAGTCCGCGTGTGCGCTCCAATCCACTTCGACACCTTCGAACATCCTGGAGAGCGCATCCGCGGCTTCGTTCTCTGTGCCTTTTCGGTACTCTATCTTCATGTTGTATCCCGACAACTCGAATGCCCATCTAGCTAATCGTCCTATCGGGTCAACTAAATTATGCAGCCACCGAAGACTGCCGTGATCCGTTACTACCGTAAATTCGTATCCTTCTAAATACGGCCGAAATTTACGTATCGACCACACTACGGCGAGACATTCTTTTTCTGTAACCGTGTATCGCGTTTCCGGTCCTGTCATCGCTCTACTCGCGCATTCGATCAATTTTTCCCCATTCTCCCCGCTCTGCGTTAAAACCGCGCCGATACCTTTGTTGCTCGCGTCGGTATAAACAATAAACGGGATATTATAGTTTGGAAAAGTGAGAATCGCGGCATTCACTATTTCTTCTTTTACCGCGCGAAACGCGGCCCCCTCAATTTCCGTCCATTCCCACGATACTGTCTTGCTCGTGAGGCGATTGAG
Organism: Ephialtes manifestator; assembly: GCA_963970395.1. Classification (NCBI taxonomy): domain Eukaryota; kingdom Metazoa; phylum Arthropoda; class Insecta; order Hymenoptera; family Ichneumonidae; genus Ephialtes; species Ephialtes manifestator. The sequence goes on along the minus strand of OZ019974.1, from coordinate 28,949,014 downwards.
TGGTCCTGCCACGCGCGAAATATTTTTTAAATGGCGGTGATACCAATTCACCATGCCATTGAATCTGCGCATTTCAGTCGGATTTCGCGGGCGAGGATATTCTGTTATCGGCTTTATCTTTTCGGGATCTGGCCGCAATCCGTCGCGGTTTACCAAAAATCCGAGGTATCGTACTTCGTTACGACAAAATTCGCTCTTTTCGAAATTTAAAATCAGACCGGCTTCTCGAATAATCCCGAGGATTTTAGCAATCCACTCGAGATGCTCTTCGAACGTACGATTCACGATTATAATATCGTCGAGATACGCGAACGCGTGCGGCTCGAGCTCGGGGCCGATTAATCGGTCTATCAACCGCTGAAACGTCGCGGGCGCGTTGCATAAACCGTAGGGCATCCTTCTAAATTGGAACAATCCCTTTCCCTCAACGATAAAGGCAGTGAAAGGGCGACTGTTCTCTTCCATTAAAATTTGGTGGTACGCAGCGCTCATATCTAACGTCGTGATGTACACGGCCTCTTGCAATTTACTCAAAATTGTTTCCATTTGCGGAAGCGGATATGCATCTTTTCGGGTTACTTTATTCAACTCGCGGTAATCTACGCAAAATCTCCATTTATTATTCGGTTTCGCGACCATTACCGGAGGACTCGCCCAATCGCTCTGCGAACGTTCGATAATATTCCCGTCGAGCATACGGTCTACTTCGGCGTGTAATTTCTCGACGACAACCGGAGAGCGCCGGTACATCCGCTGTTTCACGGCTTTATCGCGCGGCGCGTCTATCACATGTTGCGTGAGCGACACGGCAACGTCGAAATCTTGTGGCATTAGGGGTATTATTTCATCGAGCAACTCTTTTAAACGATCTGGCTGGGTGTCTACAAGTTCTTGTAAACCAAAACAAACACCGAGTGTCGCGAGCTCGTCGCTCGAGCGTACGATCGGATGTTCTACCCCTACCTCGTCCAATGACCACGTGCTACGTCCGCCGTGCACGTTAACTCCGAAAACTCCGATAAAATCCATTCCCAATAGACAATTCGATTTTAAATGTTTCACGATTATTGACGGAAACCATTTGTGCACACCGTTGAGTTCAATCGGGAATAATGCCTCTCCGATCACTCGCTCGGGCGTACTGTTAGCCATCGTCACATAGTCGTTTCGACTCGGCGGATATTCTCGGTGCGGCAAGCTTAAATCACGTACTATTTCTCCTCCAACGCGACCGAAAACCGAAATAGTAGCACCCGTGTCTATCAACGCTTCGAGTACTTTCCCGCCGATAAGCAACTCAACGAAAATTCGAATTCGTCCCGACTCGCGCTGCCACTCCTCTGGTGGTGGGGGAAACGATCCGAGGAAATTCGCGTGCAGACCTGTCTCAATCGCGGTCTCGCGCTCACGATGCTCAATTATTTTCGGATTTTTCCACGCGGTGTCACATACGTCGTTCGCGTGAGTCGCGGATATTTCTCTACCGGTCTCTAACGCGTCATTTATCGCGACAAGGTTTACATTTCCGTTTTCAATTTCAGGAAAAATTTCATTTTCACTTTCAGACTCACTTGAGCTGTACCGATCCAGCGTCCATATCCCAGTCAACCTGTAAGGGGACTCACCTGTTTCGACTTCCTCTACCTGTGCTGAAAAATTATTACGCGGAACGCTCGACGTACTCGCTCTTAAAATTACGCGATCGTTAATACTCGGATTCTCGGCGTGAACTGCACCCTGGAAGGAACTAGGGAGGGGATAGAGCTGGTCAGGTATCGTGGTCTGCTCTTCTCTCGTCTGCTGCGGGTCGTCTTCTAGTCGGTGCGCTGGCTGTCCCGCGGAGGCCAGTTCCGATTGGCGTTTTTTGACAACGCACAGCCGCACGTCGCACTGTTGACGTCTCGGCGGCCGCACGCTGTGCATAATATCACTCGTGGTTTTCTGCAATCTCGCCCGAAGTGTCCCGTCTCACCACAATTCAGACAGAATGGTGGGAGTCTACGGTAACCGCTCAGCTGTCCGCGGGGAGGATTTTGGCTATTTTCTCCAGCCTGCACGGTACGATCCGCTTGCAAGCGTACGTTCCCGGCTTTTCCCCCGCTCGGCGGCTGTCTCGCTTGCGGCTGCGGCGGCTCGCTTCTTCGCTGCGGCTGCGGCGCTGCTGCGTGAGCTGGCTGCTGTGCGGCGGCTCGAGCGTACGTCTGGGGTGCGGCCGCTGTCTCGACTTCGGCTACTTCGGTACCCCCGCTCTTGCGCTTCGCTCGTTGTCTTCGCCGCTTTTGGGGTGATGGCTCCACTGAATCAGCTGACTCTTCTGCCACTGCGTTGATTCTTGGCGCAGGCGGTCGATATTGAGTGCGCGCAGCCGGCTTCGGCGCGTCGGCACTTCTCGGCGGAGCTCGCGATTTTCCGACCCAGGCGAACTCTTTAGCGAGCGACTCGTTGCGACTCGGTGGGGGGCGTCGGGCCAATGCTCTTGCCCATCGTTGCTCTACCCACGACGTGCGCTTCACGAGTTCCGCATATGATCGAAAATCACATCGCTCGATTCGATCCCAGTACTCAGGACGGAGGCCAGCGTATGCCTGATCAAGTTGATGACGAACACTCTTTCGTTTTCGCAGCCTGTTGTACAATCCCTGCAAGCAGATCAGGTAATCCTTCGCGTATTCTTCGTCTCCTTGTGTCCTTTTCCTTATGTCTTCTTTCAGCCCTTGCTGATCACGATCACTGCTGAACCATGCGCGAAAATCCTGCACAAACTCACGCCACGATCCCCAATATATCCGATTCGATCGATACCATTGGATCGCGCGTCCTTCTAATACTTCCGGGAGCACTTGCAAGCGTTCTTCATACTGGATGTCAGACGCGATAATTTTTTCTCGCATCTGCTCCAGGAATTCTTCGCAACCAAAGTCATCTTCTCCCGAAAAATTGAGTCGCCATTTTCTTGCGACGTCGCCAATATCGCGCTCGCGGCGTTGTCTGTGGTTCCTGCGCGGGGGTCTCGCTGTCACGCGCTCGTGCCGTTGTCTTCGGTGGCGCGCTCTGCGACCCTCTACCGTGCGCCACGTGCTGTCTTCTGTCTCGCTCGCACTACTCGAGCACGTGTTCATCGATGCGTCGCTGTCACTCGACGCGGTCGTCTCGCTGCACGAATATTCCATTTTCTCGTGATTTCGTCGCTTATCCGGCATCTGACGAGGACGATTTGTCTTTTCACTTCTCGGTCGGTGACTGGGGGAATTATTCCCGGGTTTCCCACGTGTGGCACTGTCGTTTTCGCTGTCCGTCTGGGTGCTGGCATTCTTGCTATGCCGCTCCCTCTTCACCGGTTTGCTAGGACGTCCCGATTTTCGCCGCGAAGCTGCGTCATTTCGCGTATCCTCTGGGTCGTCCTCCTGGACTCTTCGCGAGATCTCGCTCCGACGCAGCGTCACGTTAGCGCTTCTTGATTTGAAACGCTGAAAATCGAGATAGTCTTCACCATCCCATTCAGCTGGTATTACCCGTCGTTGGGCTATCGGTGGTGGTGGGGAGGTACCGGCGTCGCGTCGAGCATTTCCTAAGATCCCCACTGTGGTTTTGGGAATCGCTCCGCGCAACATATCTGCCGGGCTCACTGGTCGCGAACTACCCGGGTCTCTCATCACTGCACTGACTACCTGTCGAAGCCGGTTCCTCGCGACAGCCGGAGCACTCGAAGGATTCATTAGCAGCGCACGAAGAGTTTCGCGCATCTTTTCCTCCGTCATGTCTTCCACTACCGCGAGCTCGGGTATCACTGGCTCATTGACCCTCGTTACTGTATCTTCCTCAGTCCACTCCACCTCAGGAATTCCACACTCTCGGAGTTCTAACCTCCGTAACCGATCACGCATCGTGTCATCGTTTCCTTCTTCACTCGCGTTCGATTGTCTCAGCAATTTTCGCATGTGTCGGCGGGGTAGCGTATCGATCCATCCCGCACGATCAAGCACACGTTGACGTCGTTCGCGCGTGTCGTCACTCGTATCCCCTCCATCCTCGCGTTCACTCGAGTGAGGGGTCGGTCCTGCCGAATAGTTCGATTCAGCCATCTTGTATTGTCGTTTCGGCTGTCACTTAATGAAGTTTTCACTGTACACTCGAAAATAATTTAATATTCGCTCTCTTAAATTTCGAGAGCCGAAATATTCACTAGAGTCAAGTTTTTCTACACACGATTCACTTATCTCGCTTCGAGCTGGCTCGGCCGAACGTCGACGCGCGGTGTTTACGTTTTTTTTTTTCTCTAACGCGCGGACACTCGAGGCTCGTGCTCACACTCTCGAAGAAATAGTCACTTAATTTCTCGGTCTCGAATTTCGTGCGTCGAGAAACGAGAAATATTCACCACGAAATATTTTTTTCGTTCGTGTTCTCGTTCGAGCTCTTCGAACTGGCTCTACGAAGGTTCGCCGCGCGGTGTGTACACTATTACCCCAAGTGTTTACGCGCGGACACTCGGGAGACTCTTGTTCGGCTTAGCAACGCTCAACCCGCACGAATATTATACCGAGTATTTTCACTGAATATTATTTCCGAAATATTCTCTTCGAATTCTTCCGAGATAAAACTTTTAATTTTTCGAATTACAAATTTTCACTTTCAAATTTTACTACGCGCGGAGAATCAATATTTTACCGAATATTATTTTTCCGAACTTTTCTCGACGCGCTGAAAATTTATTACACACTGACTGTCAAATTTCGTCCGGATGAGTCCGAAATTTTATGCACTGCCCCACGTTGGGCGCCAAAAATTCTGACGGGCCCTTACCACGAGTATTTCGGCCACTCGTGCAAGATCCAACGCCCAAATATAACGACGCCCGAGGTTTTTCACTCGATTTTTACCCGCACTTAACACCTGATTTCATACGACCTTGATGGGCGCCAGGCTCTCTATTCTATCCCGAAAGCCAGGGAGTTTCCTTCCCGTTCGATATTTCCTTCTTAAACCGGCCGACTAGCTGAAAAGGGGTGCAGTTCGAGGCATGCAAAATAAATCACCCGAACGAATATTTCTAATTCTCACAACCGTAACAAAAGATTTATTAAGAAATAATGAATAACAAAAAAAACAACAAAAGAAATATTACAATATTGACTCGAGTCCGACAAGTACCGCGGATCTTCACGCACGCGACGCTATCGCTCGAGTCTCCTTTATCCTCAAATATCAAACGAAATCTACTGCTAAATAATTTACCGAAAGACCGGACGCGGCAACGAGCAATCCTCCAGCAGCACGGCTGAGTACAGTATAATAGTGCACCACGTGCGCCTACCTTATTCGCTGGTTTCGCTGCAGTCCGTCCGTCGGTTTCCTTCAATCTCCTTACTAGCTGGAATTCTCCTCGCGGCTACTCTCCGAGCACGAATCGATCGGTTTTTTTCTAACCGAGATCTACGACACTCGGGATTTTCACACGCGGGAACACGGTGTCTCGAGATATGCGCGAGAATCGCTCGAGCGCTCTATCCCCGAGTCTTTCAATACCGCTTAATAACGAACGTAGCAAATCCTTTGTCTAGTAGTCGCAAGGGCACGCTAACCACTCGACGTAATTGTTCGTACTTTATTTTACTTTCTTTTACGGAATGATCCACGAAGACTCACGTCCGCGAACTACTAATCTGCTATTTCTTTCAACTACTGCTCAGATTACTTCTCAACGCGAGGCCTGCCGAAATTATACTTCTGAATGCTCGGCCTGTCGAAATTAGACTAATTAATTCACCGCCTGCCTAAACGAGACTAAATTCCTTTCTCCTATTCTTCTCGTCTCCGCTTTGTGCGGGTCTTCGTAGTTCGGGGGTCTTCGGACGTCCGGGGTTGGGGTCACGGCCTGCCATCGATCGTCTTCGACGTCGATCGGCTTCTCGTTGCCTCTCTCTCGCGCTCCTTCCATCCTCGACTCTCGCTGAGGCTCTCGAGCCTCTCTCTCTAACTCTCGTAGATCCTGCAATCAATAGTCCACACGGCAATACATTGTTCTCGCAACGGTTCGGCCCTCGGCGGCGGGAAGCGATTCTGTTGCTATGTAACTTTTCCCGGGGTCTCGGTGCGCGAGCATTCGCGACCAAGCGCGCTGCTGCGAGCGCGTTGTAACGCCTCGTCACAATATATATAACATATATATATATATATATATATATACATATATAAACATATATACATATAACATATATATATATAAACTGTAACTTTTTCAAATTTTTCCTCTCCAAATAAATTGTATTTGAAGCTGAAAATTTGTTAAGTAAAAAGAAACTCCTAGAGAGGGTAATGTTAGGAGCTTTAGGATTCGTGTGCAGGACCCGAAGAGACACTAGGGTCTTTTTTATGATGGAGGAGAAACCTCAGTAATCCTTGGGCCATAAGGCTAGGATAGACTCATCATTGGTTTTTAGGAAGGGGTGTGGATACTTGGAGAAGGTTGTTGAGTTAATAGGTGATGAAAAGAGTATAAGGCAACTTATTCTCTGAATTAACTGTGTAAGAGATGGTACAATAAATTAGTTCATGCGCTTCAATAGTTGTTACAATTCACGGGAGTGGTGAATTGTACCAACGATTGTCATAAATAGCGAAATTAATACAAAAGATTTTGATTTTAAGGGTCGTATGCAGAGCTGGCGACTACATACGGAGCATGCATAGCTCATCGCCAAGTGAAGTTATTTATCGCGGTGTTCAACACTCCTAATTAGTGAGTGGAAGGGAGGACTTTTAAATTAAAGAAAAAATCCTCAGCAATGTACACCTCTGTGGTGCGACAGCTTCATCATCGGATCAGAGTTTAGTTAGGAATTTACTGACTCTTGAGCCTTGAATTAACGTAGTATTGTGTAGTTAGCGAGTACGCTGGGAATATTGAAAATGCAAATTAATGATTACGAGGTTTATTTTAGGGAAAGGAAATGGAAGAGCAAGTGAGTTGGGCTATCTCCAGGAGTTCACAATATGAAACTTGGTCCACTATTTTTCTTATCCAAAATTACCCGAAATCGAATCTCAAATTACGTGACAATAAAATACTTGCCAGACCCTTCGCAAGCCGCGTGTGTTGGGCTATCACCAGGAGTTCCGTTAGGAAACGCGTGCTCTCGAAATGTCTATCAGAAATTATAGCCCGTAAGAGTCTAGTTTGACTTTGTGATGCTACATAGGATTAACCCTTTTATTCCCGAGATTACGAAACGCGAGACTCGAATCTGTAACCAAAACATGGAGCTACGCCGTGAGAGAGTAGAGGCACGGGTTCATTGACATCTGTGTCTGCTAATTCCTATACATTTTCGAGGGCAAGGCCGAATACCTTGTTTATATCGTATCGGTGTGTGCTTCGGCTGCGGTACATGCAGTGTGACGCTGCGCGCGCGTGCGGCAAGTGCCCGAGAGTGTTTACGTTGTTTTTCTATAAGCGCTTGAGAGTCTCTCACCGCTCACCGATAGTCAACGCCAACACAATTCACAGTATATCTGTAGTTATCGTCAAAAGATCGAAAACTACCGATTTTCTTCCCGTAATTCGGCTGCACTTGTGATCCGCTTTTCTGTTTAATTATTTTAGCCGGAGTTGCGTACAATTGATTCTAAATTCGGGAACAACACGAGGTTGTGGCCGACACCAAATTTCAAAAGAATTAAAGACCAATGCAATATTGGGGTTTAATTCCTGGCCTAAAAAAAAAATATCAGAAACCAAAAAAATATATAATAATTAAAGAGATTCTCGTCCAATCAATTCCTACACCAATGCGAGAGCCAATGCAATATTGGGGCCCGCAATAGAGGAAAAACCGATTCAGACACCTCCTTTGATTATTTTGAGTTGCTAAAAAAAAAAATAAACTAATAATAAAAGAATTTCTTTTATTCAACTCATTCCTTCACCAATGTGAGAGCCAAATACAATATTGGGGCTCACTCTGGTGGAACAATAAATCAAATAAGTCCTCTTTATTATTTCATATAATTAGGATAGAGGAAAGCATAGAGTTTGACAGCAGGAGCTGACGCAATGTCAGGGCCTGCTGGAGCTGGGCTGGCTCAAGGGAAAGGACCGTGCGAGCCTGTGCAATACAGGGGCACACGGGTGAGCCTGGGCTATGCTCAGAGGTAATACGAGAGCCAGACGCAATGCTGGGGCTCGTATCGGGACGATACAGGTGGGTTTCCTAGAAGGAAGATGGGTAAGGTATGAGGTATTCACTGCTGCGTGCGGTCGCCTTATATACCGCGAGCCCCACCAGCTCTTATCACGCCATGGTAGTATATGTGCGTGGAGCTCGTGCGTGATGGGCGTGTCCAGCGCTCATCTGCAAGATCTTCGTTAGAGTGTGCGGGAGCTCGATGCCAGGATCTCCGTATGGCAGAGTGTCCCGTTACATAGTCCCCCTAAAGATGAAAAGTCGATGGTTCGGATTTCCAATAATAATTCGAAGGACACTCTGATTTTTTATCTTTAATGTAGTTTTGTTTGTTAATATAAATCTTTAGATATATTTTTATTTTTTTTTATTTTTTTTTATTTGTCGAGGTACATATCCAACTCCGTTAGGATGCTTAGGGTGTCCTGATCCAAGAGCGGCAGTGGCTCAACGATGCTATTATTTTTTTTATTCTCTGGTGCGTGTCGTCTCCCTGCGTACACCGGAGTCCTGGAGTGTCTCCTCGTTATCGCTTCCTCTATCTCGTGGTACTCCAATTTGGCAACTTTGTGCTGGATTTCCGCGGTAGCTGCCTTCCTCTTCCCTTTCAAGATGGGTGCACCGATGGTTGGTGTCGCTTTTGGTGCGGGAATGTCCAACTCCCTAGGAAACCACTGGACCCGAAAGCGGCTGGTCTGACTACCATCTTTTAGTCCTGATGATTGGTTTCCACGAGAGAAAAAAAAAGGAAAAAAAAATTAAAAAAAGATGCTGATTCGGATGACCAAGGCGGTCCTTTACTTCGCACGAAAAAAGTGATGTTTGAATTTCTTCCTACTTGGGGTTCCCAAAACGCTGCTTCCGAACAGATCGTGGATTAATAATTCTTGTTTTAAATATTTGAAGTGAAATTCTTTGCACTCCGTTTGCTTATTTTTTGTATTGCCACGCAAAGGCCTGTCGTGGACGCGAATCTCTTCTCTACGATAGGGTCTAGCCGTTACGAGATAGACTCCCGTAGATGGTTCGCACGTTTGTGTTTCGGCGTTCTTCATGGTTCGCTGTCGCACAGATTACTGAAGAGTGATCCGACTTTTGAGGTTCCCCACCACATTCATTTGTTGTTAGTCACGTGGTCTCCTTTTGACAAAGGTTAAACTTTGTTATTGTTGTTGCTGTAGTATGGTCGTAAGTCGTTGGTGTGGAATCTTCCTCGTTCCTTGGTGTGTTGGATATGTTCAAGAAGGTACGATGTATGTCCCACCTGTTTCTTGACTTTGTACGGACCCTCGTAGAGTGGCATGAATTTTGCGATTTGTTTTGCTGCTGGGTTTGAGACGTTTAAGGCTTTTACCAATACTAGTTGTCCCTCGTGGTATGTTGTCATACGGTGCTCTCGATTATATCGATCATTCTGTTCCTTTCCTCTTTTCTTCATTTTAGTTTGAGCTGCAAATATTAAATCTTCTGGATCTGGGGCCGTCGATGACGGTAGGTCCAGTAGACTGGTCCATGGCTTGTCTGGTTTGAGTCCTGTATGAAGATAGATAGGAATGGTGCCGGTAGATTCATGGTGTGTCTCATTAATGCAGCCTTCGATTACTCCCAGCCACTTGACCCATTGGTTATGTCGATCATTGAGGAGAGTTCGGAAAAATCGAGAAAGTTCGCGATTTGTTCTCTCCACCGGGTTCGCTTGGGGATGACGTATAGAGGTAAATATTACTGTGATATTTTCTTGATTTAACCGTTGTTTCCAGTTTGCCGAAGTAAATTGGGTTCCCTGATCTGATAAGACCGCACGCGGCTTACCATATAGAGGAATGTATTCGGAAAATAGACAGTTTAGCGTGGCTGCTGTAGTTGCGCTTTTTAAAGCGTATAACTTTGTTAATTTTGAGAAGACATCTATAATGGCAAGTATATGTTTCATACCGTATTTTCCGGTTGGTAGAGGACCATAGAAATCAAGTGAGAGTAAATCACCGGGCCGACTGGGCAGAATACTCTGCATTTCCGCAAACGAGCCCTTGGTGTTTACTTTATTTCTCTGGCATGAGTCACAAGTAGCCAAAAGTTGTCTGATAGTCTTGTAGAAATGTGGGTAATAAAAGTCTTCGTTCAAGAGAAGATAGCATTTACGTGAACCTGCATGACCGTACACTTCATGACACTCTAAAATTATCCCGGCAACAGCCGCTGATGGCAGAATAACCCGAGTATTCTTGTCGTTGCCTTTATACAACAAATTATTTTTTAAGAAATAACCCATTAATGCTAACTTCTCATGATCCAGACTTTTGAGTTTTTTAATCTCGGTATCTTTGTCCTGCAATTTGTCAAGGTCGCTTACTAATTCTTCAAACTCTGGGGAGATTTCTCGCACCAGTGTAGCAATTACCAGGTGATCTCGTCTCTTTGAATTGTCAAGGTCCGGGAGTCTGCTTAATATGTCCGCGACTGTGTTTTTCCTTCCTTCACAGTGCTCCAAGGACATATCATAGTCTTGAATCGCCAGAGACCATCTTGTTAACCTAGCATGCGCTAGTTTGCACTCCCGCAGGAATGTCAAAGCAGCATGATCCGTGAGAGCGTAAATCCGCGAGCCAAGTAAATAGGATCGAAATTTCTGTAGTGCCCAAACAATTGCGAGTAACTCTTTTTCGGTTGTAAAGTAGGCAATTTCTGGGCCTCTTAATGTCCTACTCGCGAATTGTAATACCTCATGTTCATCTTGATCGTTGATTTGATATAAAACTGCCCCTAACGCAAAATCGCTAGCATCCGTTTGCAAGTAAAATGGTTTGTTTTTATCAGGATAGTGAAGAATGACGTCCTCACAAAATTTTGTTTTTATGTCTGCAAATGCCCGATCCTCCATTTCACCCCACTTCCATTTTACACTTTTCCTAGTGAGATGCAGCAGAGGTGTGGTTGCTCGGGCATGTTCTTTAGTGAACTTACTATAAAAGTTAATCAACCCAAGAAATCCTCGCAATTGTTTGGCCGTTTTTGGCTTGGGGAAGTTTTTTATTGCCTCGATCTTTGAAGGATCGGGTTGTATACCCTCTGGTGTCAGTATATGGCCCAAGAAGGTCACTTTTTTCTTTAGAAATTGAGATTTTTCCAGACTTAACGTTAAACCATGCTGTGCAAGTCTCGTGAAAAGTTCGTCCAGGTTTTCCACGTGTTGGTCAAAGTCTTCAGACATGCTTAAGAGGTCATCCACGAAATTGATCGTGTTCCCTAGTCCCTTAAGAATTGGCCCTAGTCCCCGCACCAAACTGGCTGTGCTGGTACGCAAGCCAAACGGGGTTACACAGAACTCATAGCATCGTCCACGATGCGAGAATGCGGTGTACTTCCTTGAGCGAGGACTTAAGGGAACTTGCCAGAAGCTTGATCTCAGATCCAACGATGACATGAATTTGACACCGACGCATTGTTGAAACAATGCCTCTGGTGTTTCCATTTGTTCATTATCAGGAAGCATGATCTCGTTTATTTTCTTGGCATCAAGGCAGAGTCGAACTTTACCATCTTTTTTGGGAACCACGACAAGAGGACTGCGGTATGGACTATGAGATTTTTGAATTATGCCTAGCTCCAGCATTTTCTCTATTTCGTGGTCGACACTGTCACGATGCGCTACTGGGACTGGATAAGTTTTTGCTTGAAATGGCTCGTGAGGAATAACTCGCAGCTCATGCTGATAAGAGTTAAGGAGCCCGGGTCTTTTATCAAAAACTCTGCGATGTTTCAAAAGCAATCTTTCAAACGTCACTCTCTGTGATTGTGAGGTCCATTGTGTTTCGTTAATTTTCTGTGTAATCTCGTCACTACTGATTTGATACTGATTGGGTTGAATCGATCGGATAGTATTAATGTTGGTTGACTCTGATTGGGGTGGATTCCAAAATTTAATATTAAATGTTTCTTTACTTTCACCCGGAAGTGAGAAGGTCAAAGCATAATTTTCAAGATCAATTTTTGCTTTGATTTTGTTTAGAAAATCAACACCCAGTATACAGTCCAATGTTAAATTGGGAATAATGAGGAGTGTTGCTCTCTCAGTCGCTTCCCCTAGATCGATTCCTGCGAAGATCTGCTTTTTGACTTTTGTCGCCCTTCCATACGTTGCACCGGTAACCGTTACGCCAGTCAAAGGCAGAGTGGGACATTTGTGGAACGTTTCTTTTAAATTATCGTAAAACTTTTCTGAAAGTGCACTAACTTCGCTTCCCGTATCTATAAGCGCTCTAATGACATGATTTTGCACTTTAATTAGTAGTACCGGACATTTAGCTGTTTTTCGCGGCTCATGGTCGCTTGGATCAAGTAGAAATTCGCGAATGTCTTCTCCGTAACCAAGCGTCACCTCTCTTACTCTACGACTTCGAGAGATGACGCTTCTTCGTTTTCCGGCTCCTCGATGTCAATAACGTGAGCCATTTCTTGAGGCACGTCCTCTGATAATACTCGGAGTTGGCGTTTATCTGTTAGTTTTTTGTGTTCGTCTTTGTTAGTATTTCGCGGTGGATAATTACTTCCCGATTGAAATGATAAGTTAGGTTTTTGTTCTCGCGAGAATTGTCTGTCCCCCTGAACTCTAGATCCAAAAGGGATGGGCGTTCTTTCTATTCTCTTCCTTTGGCTGTTGAGTGGTCCAGCCTGGTCAAATTTCTCTAATAAATCCAGAAAAGTTGTTATGGTTTTTATTCCTCGGGCTATTATGGCGCTTTGAATCTCTTCCGTAAAGTGACGCGACAACTTTGCAATTATTAACTCGTCTCCGAGAGGAGGTCGTAGTTCGCGAGCAAGACAAATTAAACTCAAAACATATTGTACTCTCTTTTGCTTCAACTCCATATCAAAAGTCCCAAAGTCCAATGATTCTCGTACTTTATACTGTACATCCTCGTTCCAAAAACGTGCTCTAAACTGGACAACGAAATCTTCCCAGGAATCGATCAGAGGTTCTACGACGCCCCACCACTCTTTAGCTAATCCTGAAAAACTTTGTTCTAGAAGGAGTTTAAAATGATATCGAGGTCCCAATGCATTCCGATATTGACTCATGTCATTAATGAATTGCATTGGTCGATCTGAAGCTATTCCTCTAAAGAGTGGTACTGTTAATTTGGGAGCACCCCACAATTTGGCTTCGACGTACCCATATTGGGTGTTTCCCGCTATGTTGCTTTCACGTCGCACCTCTTGTCGTGGTTCGTTGTGGTCATGCAAGGAAGAGTTTGCTAAAGCACCGATATTCGCTTGAATGCTACACTGTGCCGGACCCATTAGACCTGGCTCGCGTGATTCGAACACCGTATCCCGACCATTACGCAAATCTGGAGGAGGTATACCTTGGGAACCGATCGGCAAGTTGTCTAAATTACCCGGCGAACGGGTATTTAAGTCATGTCTAGCGATAGTAGATAGGTTCTGTAGTTCTTGAAAAACTGCTCCTAAAGAGACAGAAACTTGGTGTTGCAAATTATCTAATCTACGTGTGAAAGCCGAGTTCATGTTGTCAATACGATTGGTGGTCTCTTGATTGTCAGCGATCCTCAAGTCCCTCATTTCCTCTAGAATCGAGATGGATGAGTTCGTATTCGGATGGAGGTGACCTTGGGTTCGACAGTGGGTACGAGCCCGACGAGGTCCTATCGGATCATTCCGATTAGAAAATTCGTCGGTATCTCGACGGCCCGTTACCTCAGTGGGCAACGGTGGTAAGCTGTACGTCGCACTACAATTGTTTATTGCCGTGATCGGTATCGCTGTAGTGGCCGTTGTTGTTATTACACTATCGATACAGGTGGAATTTCCTGCTGTCATCAGAGTAATCACCGTGTCGTTTGACTGGTTGGAGGCCATGTTTGTATCCGTCTCAAAATATCCGTCCTATGTTCTTTTATCTCTTCGAGTCCCTGTTCGGGCGCCAATGTAACTTTTTCAAATTTTTCCTCTCCAAATAAATTGTATTTGAAGCTGAAAATTTGTTAAGTAAAAAGAAACTCCTAGAGAGGGTAATGTTAGGAGCTTTAGGATTCGTGTGCAGGACCCGAAGAGACACTAGGGTCTTTTTTATGATGGAGGAGAAACCTCAGTAATCCTTGGGCCATAAGGCTAGGATAGACTCATCATTGGTTTTTAGGAAGGGGTGTGGATACTTGGAGAAGGTTGTTGAGTTAATAGGTGATGAAAAGAGTATAAGGCAACTTATTCTCTGAATTAACTGTGTAAGAGATGGTACAATAAATTAGTTCATGCGCTTCAATAGTTGTTACAATTCACGGGAGTGGTGAATTGTACCAACGATTGTCATAAATAGCGAAATTAATACAAAAGATTTTGATTTTAAGGGTCGTATGCAGAGCTGGCGACTACATACGGAGCATGCATAGCTCATCGCCAAGTGAAGTTATTTATCGCGGTGTTCAACACTCCTAATTAGTGAGTGGAAGGGAGGACTTTTAAATTAAAGAAAAAATCCTCAGCAATGTACACCTCTGTGGTGCGACAGCTTCATCATCGGATCAGAGTTTAGTTAGGAATTTACTGACTCTTGAGCCTTGAATTAACGTAGTATTGTGTAGTTAGCGAGTACGCTGGGAATATTGAAAATGCAAATTAATGATTACGAGGTTTATTTTAGGGAAAGGAAATGGAAGAGCAAGTGAGTTGGGCTATCTCCAGGAGTTCACAATATGAAACTTGGTCCACTATTTTTCTTATCCAAAATTACCCGAAATCGAATCTCAAATTACGTGACAATAAAATACTTGCCAGACCCTTCGCAAGCCGCGTGTGTTGGGCTATCACCAGGAGTTCCGTTAGGAAACGCGTGCTCTCGAAATGTCTATCAGAAATTATAGCCCGTAAGAGTCTAGTTTGACTTTGTGATGCTACATAGGATTAACCCTTTTATTCCCGAGATTACGAAACGCGAGACTCGAAACTGTAACCAAAACATGGAGCTACGCCGTGAGAGAGTAGAGGCACGGGTTCATTGACATCTGTGTCTGCTAATTCCTATACATTTTCGAGGGCAAGGCCGAATACCTTGTTTATATCGTATCGGTGTGTGCTTCGGCTGCGGTACATGCAGTGTGACGCTGCGCGCGCGTGCGGCAAGTGCCCGAGAGTGTTTACGTTGTTTTTCTATAAGCGCTTGAGAGTCTCTCACCGCTCACCGATAGTCAACGCCAACACAATTCACAGTATATCTGTAGTTATCGTCAAAAGATCGAAAACTACCGATTTTCTTCCCGTAATTCGGCTGCACTTGTGATCCGCTTTTCTGTTTAATTATTTTAGCCGGAGTTGCGTACAATTGATTCTAAATTCGGGAACAACACGAGGTTGTGGCCGACACCAAATTTCAAAAGAATTAAAGACCAATGCAATATTGGGGTTTAATTCCTGGCCTAAAAAAAAAATATCAGAAACCAAAAAAATATATAATAATTAAAGAGATTCTCGTCCAATCAATTCCTACACCAATGCGAGAGCCAATGCAATATTGGGGCCCGCAATAGAGGAAAAACCGATTCAGACACCTCCTTTGATTATTTTGAGTTGCTAAAAAAAAAATAAACTAATAATAAAAGAATTTCTTTTATTCAACTCATTCCTTCACCAATGTGAGAGCCAAATACAATATTGGGGCTCACTCTGGTGGAACAATAAATCAAATAAGTCCTCTTTATTATTTCATATAATTAGGATAGAGGAAAGCATAGAGTTTGACAGCAGGAGCTGACGCAATGTCAGGGCCTGCTGGAGCTGGGCTGGCTCAAGGGAAAGGACCGTGCGAGCCTGTGCAATACAGGGGCACACGGGTGAGCCTGGGCTATGCTCAGAGGTAATACGAGAGCCAGACGCAATGCTGGGGCTCGTATCGGGACGATACAGGTGGGTTTCCTAGAAGGAAGATGGGTAAGGTATGAGGTATTCACTGCTGCGTGCGGTCGCCTTGTATACCGCGAGCCCCACCAGCTCTTATCACGCCATGGTAGTATATGTGCGTGGAGCTCGTGCGTGATGGGCGTGTCCAGCGCTCATCTGCAAGATCTTCGTTAGAGTGTGCGGGAGCTCGATGCCAGGATCTCCGTATGGCAGAGTGTCCCGTTACAAAACATATATATATATATATTGTGAAAGTAACCGTACTGTGTTTTTAATGATTATTTAAAAACACAGTATGTTGTATAATATATATGTTTTTGTGTGTTTGGCTTTCGCATTTATAACTTATACAATTAATGCTGTCGCCTCGAATTTCGGTACACACGTGGAAAATACTTGTCATCTATTTATCCTTTCTGCTCCATTTCTCATAATTTTTCCGAATTATTTCACTCCCATCCAAGGACACGTACTTCGGAATGTCCTTGCTACTGACGACATGAACGGAGTCCTTTGTTTGGCCGATCACGTATTGAGAAAGTCGTTTGGTAGCACCCTTTGTAACGTCTGCAACAATCATTTAAATAGTTATACAAATAAAATACACGGAAAACCCCCTCGAAAAACATATTAAATTCGTGGTGATTTTAATTGTAAAAAATACATACTGAGAAACGGATGACTTAGGAACTCTGTTAGTTCATCGTGAGTCCACACGATATCCATCAGCAGATTACACTGCAGTCTGAGGGCGATCACTTTTGCAATTGCCAATCTGTAATTCGTACCAACGTTAAACAACTTTTCAATTTTGTATGCATCAGCTGGTTCTTGTATTTAATGTATAATAATGATGCAAAATCAATGTATCATACCTTGTGCGCAGTCGACCTGTCTCCTCACAGCGATGTTCAGATTTTTTTGTGTACTTGTCGAAAATGTACAGCAGTAAATTCAAGTCAATCTTTTCGTCCGCCCACGCTTTTTCGATGTCACAGTACATGAATGTTTGGTTTTCGTCCCTGACAGAATCTATCATTGAAACCATTTGCCATACCAAATCCATCTCGAATTTGACGTCGACGAGGCGGCATTTACCTTTAACGAGTAATTGAGAGTTTTGATTCAAAGAAATTTGTCATGATTTGCGATGTTTACCTATAATAACGTTTTACCTCGAACTATAACATAGGAATCGTTGCTCATGATTTCGGTCAGATCATCATTGCTGAAGTTTCCCTTCTCTCGCAATTGAAACCAACTGCACAGTTTGGTATCATTCTTTTGATTTCGGAGATATTCCTCAGTCAAAGGTTTCCCCAATAGTCGTATGAGGTGCTCGTAAGAGCATGGACGACGTATAGTACATGCTGCAATATATATTTTATATCACTCTGTGCGTAAAATGCGATTTTACGCACGCTTCGCGTGCGTTAAACTGCATTTTCTCACATCGGAATATAAAATATCGTTCGACACTCGTGCGAAACACTTTTTCTAACTCGTGTGGTTGCAACCCTCGCCTTCGGCTCGGGCTGCAAACTCGCACTCGCCAGAAAAAGTTTTTTCGCACTTGTATCGAAATATACTATATTAACACACAACAATTCCATTTTCAAATGCGACTATTGGTGTACCTAATTTTTCCGGCTGTTTCTCCTCTTCGCAGGTTTTCGCTACTGTCTGAACGTTATCAGTGACGTCAGGCGATGGCGCCGAACTCGGAGATCCTTTATCCTCTGCTTCCTGAGATATATCCATGCCGTCGGTGTCGCTCTCCGTACACGAAACGTGGATGACCGCGTTTTCATTTTTTTTTTCTGTTTTCGAAGTATTTTATGTTTCAATTGGAATGCCTCGGATTTCCGGTATCTCTCAGCTCTAAGTTTATCTGAGACGTACTGATTCACATTCGACTGTTTGAGCAACGTAGCGGTGTTTTTTAATTTCCGGTGTGCGTTTAAAAAGAGCGCGATTTCTAATCACAAATAATTGTAGATAATTAAACCAGTTTAATATTTGCCTTGCATTATAATTGTTTCAATTTACCTCTTATTTTTGCAAGCTCCTGTTTCGTGATTAACCTGGAATCATCATTCGCAGACTTGCGAACTTTTAAATTGCGACGTTCTTCTTCGCTCCACATCGCGTTCACTATCGCATTTACGCGCTTTTTTTACTGTATTCTGTGTCGCTGCTTTTCCAAACTCAACACTGTCAAGATCCGTATCCAGTACTCGGATCTTTCGTGCAACAGTTTAATAAGAAAAATATACGTTTCATTTATTGCATCATTGCACTTGGTTTTGTATTAATGTTTGTGTGTATATCAATGTGTGTACACGAATGATAACATTATAATTTTTCACTAGTTACCTTTCCGTCAGCCAAATTGTTATCAAGAATCTCGTCAATGGTTGGCGTTGCATTCTCACCTTGGCCATTTTCAACGACTACGTCTTCAGCTTGCGGTTGAAGGATTCTAAGGATTCTCGCCACTTTTGATTTCGTCTCATCTATATTGACCATAACAAGTTTCTCAAATCTTCTCTGTCGTCTTGCAAGTCTGAGTTCCATTTGTCGCCAAGCCTGCTTTTCATCCTTATGGAGCGGTACAATATGACTTTTCTTTTGGAACTTCTCATTTTTCTTTGTCGGGGTGCGTGTCCTGCTCCTCTTCAATTTTCTTCTCGTTGATTGATTTTCATCGTGTTTTGACACAATATTATTTTTTTTTACGAGGACCTCACTAGGAGAATGGTAATCAGATTCACTCATTACAGTTGATGAGTAATTTCCCGTCGATCCTTCTTCTAGTATTTCTTCATCATTTAGCGTCGGCGTCGGTAACGTGGAATTTGCCAAATCCTACAATGAAACGTATAGGCAATAACGAACATAGAATCAGGTGTATACGTATAATCATGCAAGTAAACCCTTAGCTGGCACGTTGCCCCGGTATAACCAAGAAATATGAACGAATATAGAAGCGAAGGTCCTAGGCTTTTCGTAAAGCTGCGCTGGAACTATCTAAAACGACGGCTCCCATCTAAAACGACGCAAATATGTGGAACCCCAGTTTCTACGGACCTTCACGAGGAGCATAGGACCTGCGCTTTATGTACCCACATATTGTTTTATATAACATAACTGGCTCACTGTGAATGATTGTGAATGACTGGTCAGAATGATGCTACAGAGCTAGCTAAGGGTTAATTCAGTCGTTTTGATGATTTGCACTACTTGATTGTTTTGTTCTTTCGCAGCCGAAGTTTCCGATTCTAACATCCGCGATGCAAGCTGGCTGCTCTCACTAGTATATCGGCTGATGTTGCTCGCGTACGGTATCGTCAGTTTGGCACTACAATCCTACGAAATTTACTTGTTGATACGATATATGCATGTTAAAACTGTCAGGGTTATTAACTGCGGTTATTTAATTTCAGGTGTCGCAGTGGTACATGACATATTTACAGAGTCGCTTTGAAAGCAGCCATCATTTAGTTTGGCTTCCGTTATGAGTTTCAAGTTTTTCTGGGTAAAGTTCACATCCCTCTGTGGCGTTTTGTCCTGAGTAGTATGTAAAGAACGATGTTAATTTTGCTCAATGTTAATTGTTTATGGATATTGTTTCGAATCCGCCTACAATAATTTTATAACTTTGGTACTTACTCCGGTAGGGTACTCCTCATAGTTATTTCGCCTTTGTGTTTGTATATTCGGTGACATAAGTGACAACGGATCTACTTTCCTCGGCGTTGCTACCGGTGCTGGCGCTCGCAGCAGTGGTGGTTGCAGGTCCTTTCGTAGTTTCTCTTGTTCCAACGTCGGTACATTATTATTACCATCGTTTAACGCGAATAACATTCGCGTTAAACAGTTTTGGTTGACAACAGGAGGCATGATTACATCGCACGTTATTACAGGCCTTTTCCTTTTTTCCTAGAAAAAAGAGATTGGAGAAAGAGATTTTTTTCGGTACATCACATCATATGTTCGCATTTTTAATCGCTCATTTGTATTTATCAAACGATTGTTCGTACATTGTTTTCGTTGCCTGATGCCTTCAATTTCACTTTTCCTTTGTACGATTTGCTTGGGTACGACCGTAAAGGTAGCGAAGATTTGTTCACAGATTCTTCCTGAATCTTTTTCAGCGTCGGATGCGAGTTAATATTAACAAACGACCCGGCAATAGGTGAAGTAGAGTCACCGTTAACTGCATTTTTCGGTCGCAATATGTCTTCAGTTTCACCGACCTTCCTTCCGGCTTTGTTGTCATTTTGATGATAATACGGAAGTGAAATATACTCCATATTTTCAAGATTATCCTGCGTATAAAAAATTATTACGTTTGTGTACGTTGCTTGAAGCACTTCATGATCATTTATAAATACCTCGACACTGATCGTACTCATCGATTCGGTTCTTTGTAAATGATGCAACGGTTGGTAATGAGTCGCCACACAATCGTTTAACGTTACCGTTTGCATAGTTTCTTCAGTCTCTTCATCAGCGCTGCCAATGCGATTTTGATGACTTTCATTTATGGCGATGTCTGTTTTATCGTAGACATTTTCGACGGAAGGTATTGATATATCGGTTTGATCTTTACTATTCTTCGCAATGTCCTCTTTAGTCGACTTTGATGAAAATGTAGTTGCCTTCGACGCCACTGTTGAATCTTTTCTTAGAGAATCGGTATTTTCTTCGTCTTCTAGCGACATTTTCATGCATCTTCCGCTCTCGTCACAGTCGCCAACTTTACG
The DNA here is from genome assembly GCA_963970395.1 of Ephialtes manifestator. Lineage (NCBI taxonomy): Eukaryota > Metazoa > Arthropoda > Insecta > Hymenoptera > Ichneumonidae > Ephialtes > Ephialtes manifestator. The sequence goes on along the minus strand of OZ019974.1, from coordinate 28,928,148 downwards.
ATCAACAATGTTTGTAGCTTTCTCCTCAGCCGCCTTCTCCGATATTGTATTACTTTCGTGTTCCAACACCTTCATCAGATCAACGTTGCTTATTTCGGTTTTGATGGAACTTTTCGCCGCGTCGTTCGGCGGAACACTTGTCTGTGAAACATACAACGTAAGTGTCTGGGTCACAGGTGGTTCCTTTGTTTCGGTACAGTAGTTATCAATTGGCAATTGGAACGTGAAGTTGGCGACTTTTGCTGGCGCGTGTTGCACGTGTTGCATGCCCATCACTGTCGGAACATTCGTTTCATTGACAGTGTTGCGGTGTCCTTGCAGCATTTCATCGGATTGAAATAGGTTCGATTGTTCTTTTCTCGATTTATTCTCTTCCTCGATAAATGACGTATGCGCAGAAACATTAAAATCCGCTTCCTTGGTCGTGGTACTCGCAGCACGTTCAGTGGAACGACGGATATTGCTCCCTCGCGACGAAATGCAATCGCTAATTTCCGTGGCGTCACCGTTTTTCGCTATAATGCCCTGCACATAGAAAAATTATTACGTTTTTGAATGTTGATTATCGATCATGATAATTTGTCATAATAATTTATCATGTTGATCATAATAATGTATACATACCAGTGACCTGTCTGCCCTAATCAATCGGGTTCTTTCTGAGCGTTGCTGGTAACTACTGCACTCATAAACGGCTGTAAATGCCGTTCTTCCCACAGGCACCTTGTCGTTACAGCTGATGACAATTGCATCGTTGTTTTCGATAACGGGTATCAATACATCAGTTTTATCTTCATCATTTTCCTCAGCCATTTGTTTTCCAGTCGATGTCAATGCGATCGCCGTTGATTCTAATGTCAGTGGTAAGCTTTCTCCGTGGGAATCGTCAGTTTCTTCCTCTCCTAGCAGCATGCTGATGTGACTCAGGGTTATATCATAGTCACCGACGCTAGCCTCCGACTCTGATTTTGTGTCACATTCGTCTTCCAATGTCTTAATGAGTTCAGCGTTGTTCGTTTCAGTTCTGGTTCCCATTCTTGCCGTACCGATTGGCGGCACACTTGCCTCTTGTCCTACAGTAGCAGGACGTGATTCTTCTGACAACGCAAGTGTCTGCGACACAGTCTCCTCCGTCCTCTCGGCACAGCAGTCGGCGTCATTGCTTCTTTGCGACGAAATCCAATCGTCGATTTCCTTCTCATCCCGCTGTTTCGCTTTTGTCTTAGCTTCTTTCAAATTTTTCTGCAAATAACGAATAAAAGTTGTCATTACATTTATTTTTCTTCACTACTATAAAATGTTAATTTGAATTTTCATTGCGATCTCTGCTTACCACTTCAATTCTCTCCTTCGATTTTACTGCGACTTTAGAGATACAGCGTCGCTTCTTAGCACTCATCCGTACGATCGGGGTGTCGTTATTGGCAATCTTCGGTTCACGCGCTCTTGAACCTCGACCTGCTTTTTTGCCAATGTTCTCGATGTATTGTGTTGCATCCATTTCGTTATCTACAAAGCGTTTGAGGCATATTGTTATTTACAACTATACGAACCATTCAATAGTATGAAACTAGTGTTTGATGGTTGATGCAATTTATATTTACCGAAAACATTCACAACTTTTATAGAAAAATAAGCATTGACTGTTTCCCCTGTATCCGTTGGCGTTGGAACTTTTCTCCTCAGCGATTTTGGTGTACCGTACTGGATACCTTTTTTGGCGCATTGTACGTAAGCCGTTTTACTTGCATTCTGGTGATATATTTCGTCAGTTCGTAAAATGTGATATCGATACGGTTCGGTCTCATCGGGATATTGACAGACGACGTATCCAACTTCTTTCCCGGAAGAAGCCATTTTGATACCCTGAAGTTGAGAAATCATTATGAATACATCATTATAGTTAAATTATTATTATTATTATTATTATTATGTATCTTTTTTTTACCGTAAAATACCCGACCGGCCCCGCAGGGCTCCGACTCACCTACAGGACGGGCGGGTTAATAAAAATCATTCTGCCTGACTGCTCCTCCAACCCGGAGGTAAGCAGTCAGGTCAGTCCAGAATCGTGTGACCTAAGTAGACGGAGCGAACCCAGAATGACCGCCTTCTGCATTCGACCCGCAAGTGAGTCGGCGTTCTGCCGACAGGCGGGGATGATCTTAAGCTTCGTGACAAACGACGGCTTCATTCCGCCGAGAACGCCGATTATGAGTACCACCAGCTTGACCGTGTACCCTCGGTATAGCCCGCGAAGCTCGAAAAGGAGATCCTGATATTTCGTCCGCTTGTCGTCTTCTTTAGTAGCGATGTTAGACTCGCCCGGAGCCGAGAACTCGATGACAAAGATCGCATGTATCTCGTGGTCGAAGACGACAATGTCAGGTTTATTGGCTGTTATTTGCCTGATAGTGGGAAATGAATAGTTCCAGTAAATACGGCACTTCTCATTTCCCACGACGGACTCAATATCTCCAGGGGCGTAGGGAAGCAGTGGCGTCTCGTCTACCCCGTAAGAGTGTCGAAGGTGGTAGTACAACACTCTTAGGGCCGCATTATGGCGATGGATATAGCCAGAGACCGCATAGTTGGGACATGCAGATAGTATGTGCATGAGTGTCTCTGGCGATCGTATGCAGGCCCTGCACCGTGTGTCAGGGACCTGCATACCCATCACCTGGCTCTGGTAAACGAGCGTGTTAATTACACCATCCTGGCAGGCAATGATGAATCCCTCGGTCTCAGACATCAGACCGGCTGACTGCAAGAATGTAAAAGTCAGCCGAGCAGACAAGTCCATGCTGTCGATGTGCCGAAAGAGCACTCCGTGCATGGCCTTGCCCACGTGCCGCTGGAGCAGGGTATTATGCTCGGCGGCTCTGATGGTGCTCCTACGCCGGGACGGTTCCAGGTCGATTATTATTATTATTCCGTTTCGTAAAATGCCCGACCGGCCCCGCAGGGCTCCGACTCACCTACAGGACGGGCGGGTTAATAAAAATCATTCTGCCTGACTGCTCCTCCAACCCGGAGGTAAGCAGTCAGGTCAGTCCAGAATCGTGTGACCTAAGTAGACGGAGCGAACCCAGAATGACCGCCTTCTGCATTCGACCCGCAAGTGAGTCGGCTTTCTGCCGACAGGCGGGGATGATCTTAAGGTTCGTGACAAACGACGGCTTCATTCCGCCGAGAACACCGATTATGAGTATCACCAGCTTGACCGTGTACCCTCGGTATAGCCCGCGAAGCTCGAAAAGGAGATCCTGATATTTCGTCCGCTTGTCGTCTTCTTTAGTAGCGATGTTAGACTCGCCCGGAGCCGAGAACTCGATGACAAAGATCGCATGTATCTCGTGGTCGAAGACGACAATGTCAGGTTTATTGGCTGTTATTTGCCTGACAGTGGGAAATGAATAGTTCCAGTAAATACGGCACTTCTCATTTCCCACGACGGACTCAATATCTCCAGGGGCGTAGGGAAGCAGTGGCGTCTCGTCTACCCCGTAAGAGTGTCGAAGGTGGTAGTACAACACTCTTAGGGCCGCATTATGGCGATGGATATAGCCAGAGACCGCATAGTTGGGACATGCAGACAGTATGTGCATGAGTGTCTCTGGCGATCGTTTGCAGGCCCTGCACCGTGTGTCAGGGACCTGCATACCCATCACCTGGCTCTGGTAGACGAGCGTGTTAATTACACCATCCTGGCAGGCAATGATGAATCCCTCGGTCTCAGACATCAGACCGGCTGACTGCAAGAATGTAAAAGTCAGCCGAGCAGACAAGTCCATGCTGTCGATGTGCCGAAAGAACACTCCGTGCATGGCCTTGCCCACGTGCCGCTCGAGCAGGGTATTATGCTCGGCGGCTCTGATGGTGCTCCTACGCCGGGACGGTTCCAGGTCGATGATGGAATTAATCGACCTTCTGCCGCCCCGACCAACACGAAATTCCAAACCGAGGTTTTCTGCCGCCTTCTCTGCCGCCCTGTATAAAAACGCCCCAACCCCCGTCCTTTCATGATCATTCACGAAGGACAGGAGAGGATTCGCACTTCCGATTACGTCGCAAGCTACACCGAGGACCAAACGATCATGCAGGCACTCCAATCCAAGTAGGCCCCTTCCACCCATGTGACGCGGGAGGTATATACGGGGCACGGAAGATCTAGGATGAAGACTCCTATGGATGTTCATCATCTTGCGTGTGCTGGCGTCGAGTTCACGCAGCTCGTCTCGCCTCCATTTCACTACCCCGAAAGAGTAGAGAAGGACAGGGACGGCAAGCATGTTGGTAGCAGCGATCTTGTTCCGCCCAGACAATTCGGAACTCCAAATTTGCCTAAGCCGCTGCCTATACCTGCCGCGGAGAGTCTCCTTGACTGCCGCAGCGTCCTGTAATGGATTCTGCGACACTCCGAGGTATTGATAAGACTCTCCGGCGTTAAGGTTCTTAATGACGCTCCCGTCCACGAGCTGCGCATCCTCCGCAAGACGCCCAGATCTTCCGCGTACTAAATGGACCACTGCGCATTTGTCCAATCCGAAGGCCATGCCAATATCTCGCGAGTAGGTATCCACTACGGCGAGTGCGAGGTTGAGATCGCTCTCACCGGAGGCGTAGAGCTTCAGATCATCCACATAAAAAAGGTGGGTGATCTTGTGCCTCCGGTTGCCGACAGGTCCACACTTGTACTCGCGAGTTTGGCGCAGGGCGAGAGATAGCGGCAATAGTGAGATGCAAAATAGGAGTGGGCTTAAGGAGTCTCCTTGAAAGACCCCCCTCCTGTACTGAACCAACTCTGTGGACTGAGTTGCCCCACCGATGGAAATGGTGAAGCGAGTCCTCCAGAGCGGTAGTAGGTATTCTATGCATCTCACTATGCGGGGATGTACCGCAAGGCACTCGAGGAGCCTCACAACGAGCTGATGCGACGTTGTGTCGAATGCCTTGCGGTAATCGATCCATGCCATGGACAGGTTGCGTTTGTACTGGACTGAGTCCTGTGTGACGGATCGATCTATCAACAGATTTTCTTTGCAACCTGCCACGCCCCGCTTACAGCCGCTTTGCTCGTAAATCTCTCGCCATACTGGATCCCCTGTCTCAAGTATTCGCTCATTCAAGATCTTCGTGAATATTTTGTAACATACGTTGAGACAGGTGATCGGCCGATAGTTTTTCGGATCGGACAAATCCCCTTTCTTCGGGATCAGCACAGTGCGCCCCTCCACCAGCCAACTCGGAATAGGCATCTCTCCGTCCAAAAACGAGGTGAAAATCCGGACCAGATATCGGTGTATTGAAGAAAATTTCTTCCACCAAAAGCTGTTAATTCGATCTGGTCCGGGGGCAGAGAAGTTCTTCATGCCCAAGATTGCCTTATTGACTTCATCCTCGCTGACTGGTGGACACTCTCCTTGCCGTTGTTGAACGCGTTCACATAAGGCGGAGAAGAGTCCCAGGGCCGGAGTGTCCTGCTTGAACGAGGGTTCCTGTCCATATAACTCTTTCCAGTAAGCTTCGACCTCCTGTATCGACGGAACCTTGTCCGGCGGTCGCGTTTTCTGTTGGAATAAGCGTGAGGGATAAGCGTTATTATTATTATTATTATTATGTTTCGTTTCGTAAAATGCCCAACCGGCCCCGCATGGCTCCGACTCACCTACAGGACGGGCGGGTCAATAAAAATCATTCTGCCTGACTGCTCCTCCAACCCGGAGGTAAGCAGTCAGGTCAGTCCAGAATCGTGTGACCTAAGTAGACGGAGCGAACCCAGAATGACCGCCTTCTGCATTCGACCCGCAAGTGAGTCGGCTTTCTGCCGACAGGCGGGGATGATCTTAAGGTTCGTGACAAACGACGGCTTCATTCCGCCGAGAACGCCGATTATGAGTACCACCAGCTTGACCGTGTACCCCCGGTATAGCCCGCGAAGCTCGAAAAGGAGATCCTGATATTTCGTCCGCTTGTCGTCTTCTTTAGTAGCGATGTTAGACTCGCCCGGAGCCGAGAACTCGATGACAAAGATCGCATGTATCTCGTGGTCGAAGACGACAATGTCAGGTTTATTGGCTGTTATTTGCCTGACAGTGGGAAATGAATAGTTCCAGTAAATACGGCACTTCTCATTTCCCACGACGGACTCAATATCTCCAGGGGCGTAGGGAAGCAGTGGCGTCTCGTCTACCCCGTAAGAGTGTCGAAGGTGGTAGTACAACACTCTTAGGGCCGCATTATGGCGATGGATATAGCCAGAGACCGCATAGTTGGGACATGCAGACAGTATGTGCATGAGTGTCTCTGGCGATCGTTTGCAGGCCCTGCACCGTGTGTCAGGGACCTGCATACCCATCACCTGGCTCTGGTAGACGAGCGTGTTAATTACACCATCCTGGCAGGCAATGATGAATCCCTCGGTCTCAGACATCAGACCGATTATTATTATTATTATTATTATTATTATTATTATTATTATTATTATTATTATTATTATTATTATTATTATTATTATTATTACGTTTCGTAAAATGCCCGACCGGCCCCGCAGGGCTCCGACTCACCTACAGGACGGGCGGGTTAATAAAAATCATTCTGCCTGACTGCTCCTCCAACCCGGAGGTAAGCAGTCAGGTCAGTCCAGAATCGTGTGACCTAAGTAGACGGACGTTTATTATTATTATTATTTATTTTTTTTTTTTTTATAAATCGTGGTAAAAAATATAGGGAAAATCTTTTATAGACCGTAGGCGCCTTCACTTCGCCCGACGTTAGGGGTTGCCCCTTAACACCAGGAGAAGCGTCGACGCCCGTGTGCTGGATTCGCATCTCGCTTCATTGGGTCGAGCGAGGGGTGGTATCCCCCTCTCGACCGCGGTTTCCGCGAATGCATACCAGCTAAACCCCCCCTCCCCTAGTCGAAAAAACAAGGGAATTTTCGGCTAGGTGAGGGAAAACCACTTCTGTCCGCGTCATCCTCCGCGTCTCCCCCCCAACCAGGAACTACGATAGTATTACTTCTAGCTGGGGGGGCCTGTTCGTGTGTCTTTCTGTAAGTCCGTTGTCTTGTGAATTACGTCAGGTCCGTCATGTCAGGCAGCCGTCGGTGTTCTTCCGTCTCAGTATCGTTTCTATGTATGTGGCGACTAGATGCCACCAGTCTGTTCCGTGGAGCATCGCCTCCACGATGTTGTCGGGAGTGATGCTTCAGACGGTCGTCTCTAGTCCCTGTCGAAGGTCTGTCCATTGGTCACATACGAAGAACGTGTGTTCTGCGTCGTCCCGTTCTTGTCCGCAGTACGTACAGACAGGCGTCTGTACTTTGTCCATTCTGTGGAGGTACTGTCTGAAGTATCGGTGTCCCGTCAGGAATTGGGTGATGTAAAAATTCACATCACCAAACTCCCGGCTTGTCCACGGTCTCAGGTCCTTGATTAGTCGTCTTGTCCACTTGCTTGTTGTGTCTTCAGTCCAGCGTTGTTGCCACGTCTGTATCGTCCTGTTTCTCTCTATCGATGCCGCGTCCTGTCGTCGTATGTCCGCGCTCCTTCCATAGATCCTCTTGCGCTCGAATGCCAGAAGATCTATAGGAATCACACCCGCTACAACCAGAACGGCCTGTGCAGAGACCGTCCGGTATGAGCAGGCGATCCTCAGCGCGCTCTGTCTCTGTACCGTTGTCATTGCGTGGCAGTATTTTTTCGTCTTAAGGGCATCTGCCCAGATCTCCGCGCCGTAGAGAAGGATCGAGTGGGCCGTCGACATTAGTAGACGACGTTTCCCCGGTCTCGGTCCAGTCGTGTTTGCCATTAGGCGGCTCAAGGATGTCACCCTTTCCGCCGCCTTCTGGGCCGTCTTTTGTATATGAGGCCAGAAAGTCATCTTAGTATCTATGGTTACCCCCAGATACTTGACTTCCCCCGTGGCCTCGATGTCTTCAGTCCCGACCTTCATAGGTAGTCTCGTCTGTATGCGTTTCCTCGTGAGGAACGCGAGTTCTGTCTTCTCTGTTGCCAGTTGCAGTCCGTGATCTGTCATCCATCGTCCAACCCGTCTCATCGTCTGGTTCCGTTTTAACTGCGCCAGTTCTGGAGTCCGCTCCACGATCACCGGCGCCACGTCGTCGGCGTAAGCGACAAGTGAGACGCCGAGCGGGAGCTCCAGCCTGAGCAGGCTGTCATAGACTCCATTCCAAAAGTCTGGCCCAAGGATGGATCCTTGGGCCACCCCCGCGGTGATCTGTTTTGTCACCTGTCCTGCTGTTGTCTCGTACGTCAGTCGTCTGTTGCGCAGGTAGTCCTCCACCACCCGGAGCAAGTACGGCGGGACCCCGAAGGCGCTTCTAAGCGCCTCCAGGATGTCCACCCACCTGGGCGAGTTGAAGGCGTTCCTGACGTCCAGTGTCGCCATCAGCACGATGGGTCGCGCCGCGGGGCAACACTTGTCTGTGTCACGGAAGGTGTCGACGACTCTCTGGATCGCTCCGATTGTCGACCGACCCTTCCTGAAACCGAACTGCTGGTCCGAGAGGCCTCCCCCAGTCTGTATCGCGTCTGTCAGTCTCGGTCTCAGTAACTGTTCGTACAGTTTTCCCGTTGTGTCCGCTTGTATTATTATTATTATGTTTCGTCTCGTAAAATGCCCGACCGGCCCCGCAGGGCTCCGACTCACCTACAGGACGGGCGGGTTAATAAAAATCATTCTGCCTGACTGCTCCTCCAACCCGGAGGTAAGCAGTCAGGTCAGTCCAGAATCGTGTGACCTAAGTAGACGGAGCGAACCCAGAATGACCGCCTTCTGCATTCGACCCGCAAGTGAGTCGGCTTTCTGCCGACAGGCGGGGATGATCTTAAGGTTCGTGACAAACGACGGCTTCATTCCGCCGAGAACGCCGATTATGAGTACCACCAGCTTGACCGTGTACCCTCGGTATAGCCCGCGAAGCTCGAAAAGGAGATCCTGATATTTCGTCCGCTTGTCGTCTTCTTTAGTAGCGATGTTAGACTCGCCCGGAGCCGAGAACTCGATGACAAAGATCGCATGTATCTCGTGGTCAAAGACGACAATGTCAGGTTTATTGGCTGTTATTTGCCTGACAGTGGGAAATGAATAGTTCCAGTAAATACGGCACTTCTCATTTCCCACGACGGACTCAATATCTCCAGGGGCGTAGGGAAGCAGTGGCGTCTCGTCTACCCTGTAAGAGTGTCGAAGGTGGTAGTACAACACTCTTAGGGCCGCATTATGGCGATGGATATAGCCAGAGACCGCATAGCTGGGACATGCAGATAGTATGTGCATGAGTGTCTCTGTTATTATTATTATTATTATTATTATTATTATTATTATTATTATTATTACTACGTTTCGTAAAATGCCCGACCGGCCCGGCCGGTTATAATAATATAATAATAATATTATATTATTATTAATAATAATAATATATTATTATTATTATTATTATTATTATTATTATTTCAATACCTTCGCTTCGATGTATCATAAATGTAACGATAAATTGTCGACGTTACAACTGCATTTCACACTTATCGACAACTGAGTTGCTCACTGTACGACGGCTCGACCCGCGCGACTCGCCAAAAGAATGTCGCTGAAGATTATGCGAGATAACTGTTTCGACTCGTTTCGTTTGATTCCAAGAACATGGTACACGGTATAAAGATTCCTAAAACAAAAAATCACTCAGCTTTTTTTCACGACCACAACGTCAGATTAGTATATCGATGAAACGCGTTTTCTCAACGGATTGCGTTACCACGCGAAGAGCCGGCTCGTGCGCGAAAACGAATCCGCCCGGTTTCCCACTGCCGCGACACGTAAACGAACTGTGAGCAAGCGCGTATCTTCTACTACCCCGGCCGTGCGTGAGACAAAGAAATCGGTGAAGCGGGAAGCGAGAGATTGAGAGAGCCGCAGAGAATTTTTGATCGCGCGACTGTAAATTCGAATGCTATGGAGGACGAAAATATTTGAAAATAAATTACTCATTGTCACTTGCGGCGTTAGTGCGAGGGAAATATTTGTTAGCTGTCGATAATCCGAGGACGACCAACGATACGAATAACGAAAAGCGCATGCATTCGCGGGAGGAAAAATATAATTTCTTGAAATGAATATTCGCATCGTTTTTTCCGTATGTACCGATAACGAAAAGATACTTACATTTTTTTATAAAAATGGACCCGCGATCACCCGAATTCACCCGATGTCGGGACTCGCGCGACTCGAGAGGACAATGTCGCTGAAGGTTATGCGCGATAATTGTTTCGACTTGTTTTATTTGATTCCGAGAACACGGTACACTAGATTCCTAAAACAAAAAATCCACTCAGCTTTTTTTGCACGACCACAACGTCGAATTGGTATATCGACGAAACGCGTTTTCTCAACGGATTGCGTTACCACGCGAAGAGCCGGCTCGTGCGCGAAAACGAATCCGCTCGGTATCCCACTGCCGCGACACGTAGACGAACTGCGAGCAAGCGCGTATCTTCTACTACCCCGGCCGGGCGTGAGACAAAGAAATCGGCATAGCGGGAAGCGAGAGAGTGAGAGAGCCGCAGAGAATTTGTTTTGATCGCGCAACTGTAAATTCGAATGCTATGGTGGACGAAAATATTTGAATATAAATTACTAATTGTCACTTGCGGCGTTAGTGCGAGGGAAATATTTGTTAGCTTTCGATAATCCGAGGACGACCAATGATGCGAATAACGAAAAGCGCGCTTGCATTCGCGGGAGGAAAAATATAATTTCTTAAAATGAATATTCGCACCGTTTTTCCAAATGTACTAATGACGCAATAAAACTTACATTTTTTTACAAAAAATACACCCGCGATCGCTCGATATCAATCGACGTCGGGACCCACGCGACTCGTAAGTACAATGTCGCTGAAGGTTAACCGGGATAACTGTTTCGACTCGTTTCATTTGATTCCAGAAACACGGTACACGATATCACTAAAACAAAAAATGCACAACTTTTTTTTACGACCACAACATAAAATTTGTATATCGACAAAACGCGTTTTTTCAACCGATTGCTTTACCACGCGAAGAGCCGGCTCGTGCGCGAAAACGAATCCGCTCGGTTTCCCACTGCCACGACACGTTAGACGAACTTCCTCGGCCGTGCGCAAGACAAAGAAAGCGATGTAGAACGAGAATGGGAGAGAGTGAGAGAGCTGCAGAGAATTTGTTTTTATCGCGCGACAGTACAGTCGAATGCTATGATGATCGACAATTTTTAAAAATAAACTGCTAATTCTTACCTGTAGCGTTATAACGAGAGGAATTTTCATTAGTTTTTGATAATCCGAGGACGATCAACGCTGCCAATCACTAGGAGCATATGCACTTGTGGTAAAATGCCCGGTCTTCATACGCGCGACCACGACCAGCGACACATGCGATATACTAACCCCTGATTGGCCTGCGCAAGTTCTCTGCGCAGCCTGCTGGGAAGAACCCGAATGTTTGAAGCTTCGAGAACCGTCTATGCGCCACACGAGGAGCGTCCATATTCCCGATCGAGCGAGTAGTTGTATTGTGTTGGAAAAAAAGCATTAAGGACTTAATTTCGATTTATAAACACCGAAAAAAACATGTAATAATATAAAATATAATAAAAGTGGCTACATCACGTGAATGGACAAAATAACCTCCTTTTTTTCATACTGCGCCGTCAGAGGTTAGACGGCCGCGGCCGGCGGCGGGGGTGATTGAGGTTATGTAAAGAGTTTTTTGTGATCCGAGTAACAGTTGTGCCGTGTCGATCAAAAATGTCACTAAAAGGTAAGTACATTGACATACTGGAAGACCTTGACAAGAAATTGCAAACATTATATCTAAATAATAGCTTATTGTAAACAAGGAAAAATGAAAAATTCTAGGGCATTTTCCAGTAGAAAAAAACATAAAAAATTCCGGCGATATCCGGTAGGGAGGGAATAAATTCGTCAAGTTTTTTTTAAATGGTATAATTGATATTGAATTAACGAAGATATTGTTGCACCCAATTACATCATATACGTGAGAGTATATGATTTTATTATTAATTGATTGTTTTTTGCAGATGAGCGGATATAATCTGTTACCATCGGATTTCTAAAGTCATCGCCATATCGCTGAGGTTGCGGTCGCAGCAACTCATGGGACCGTAGATGATGATAATCCCTAAAGATTTTGTACGCATCCAGACGCAACTCTATTGAACAACATAACAGTTACGACAAAATACAGCAGCTAAGCTGTATATCCCGCAAATGTGTGGACCGTGGACAAGATACCACGAGGTTAACAGCGACAATAATCGTTTGCAGCAGCCAGTTAACAAAGAAAGATGTGCAGCCAACGATAACGCTGGCACAGATCGTCAAAGCATACCGTTCGACGATGATGTAAGATCTACGGCACCGTAATCGGTAAATATTTCATGAATAGCGAAAAATTCTCCGTCAAGTACACTACTTATCTGAACCCGCTCAAATATCTAATAAATTGCGGAATTCAGTCAACATTCTGTACATTTTAAATAAATTTTCTTATTGAATCTATATATCTTAGAAAGTGATGTTATATAAACAAAAAGTATAAGGATTAAAATTACGTTTTTCCATTAATTAGTCCTTTTTATACTTGTCATTTGTATTGCTAATGGTTATCTTATTCAACATGATTCAAATCATTATGCATTTTTGAATTTAACTTTTGAATATTTACGACTTTTACTTAACTTCAAAAATTGTATTTTGATTCAAAACAAAGAAAAACAAACATTTGTAGTGCATTTTCGAGTTAAAAAAATCATATAAAAAATTCCGGCGTTTTGCAGGAAGGTGGAAATAAAGTCGCAATATTTAATTAACAAAGATGTTGTTGCACCTTATCACATCGTATACGTGGAAGCATATGATTTCATTATCAACCGATTTTTTTTGCAGATGAGCAAGTACAATCCGCTATTATCGCATTTCTAAAGTCATCGTCATATCGCTGAGGCTGCGAAATCGAGGTACTGTGGATGATGATAATCCGGAAAGTTTTCACACGCATCCAGAACCCAGACAGAACTCAATCGAATAATTCGAGTTTTGCTATGAATCTAACTGTCAACGATCGTGCGAGCCCTCGATTCAAGTTCAGTTGCATCAGTGGTGTCAATTCCTATGGCAGCAGTGGTTACAGAAGTGCCAATTCCTCTGGAAAAACTGGGGCATCTTAATATTTAAAAAAAATTATAGTGAAAGAATATTCAAATGCATTATTGCGTTTTATTTCTTTCTTCATATACATATGCGTCATGAATGTGTTCTAAGAAACAAAAAAGCGGATCGAAAGACAAGACACGCATAATTTAAGGTTAGCAACAGCAAAATACACAAAATGTAAGGCTTATAATGACCATAACCTCAAAAACGAGCTTAAGTTGCTTTTTGTGCATGCGTTGAAAAAAAGAAAAAGGGATGAATGTAATAACATTTTTAACGCATCTCATATTCGCTTCACTCCGTTACAGTTGTAAGACCCATGAGAGTTGTAATACCGTTTCTAGAGCCCCGTTGCGTTTGAAATATGGAACATGTACCGCAATCGAGGAAGAGGCAGCAAAACACGCCGCGAAGGATTCGTGAGAAAAGGAGACGACACTTTGCAATGCATTACAGCTTGTACAAAAATGTTCAATGCATGATGCCAAGACACCTGATGTATGATGTAAGTAAAAATGAACGAAAATAACAGTTATTAACATTTGACGGATCGCTACAGTTCCGTCAAATAGGAGTTTTGGAACAAATTTCGAACACTTCTCCCTGGGATAATAATCTGAAAAAAATCAAGGCGGTAGAAGGTGCCAAAAATATTGATTTTGCAAAATAGTATTTCCAAAATATTATTAACAAATTAATGAAACAAAGAATTGTTCAACAAATTACCCGGCAACCCAACTGTTCTTTCCGATGAAAATGATTCATATATTTTTTGTGAATACGTATGAATTTTTTCAGAATTTTGTCTAATATTTTTAAATAGCAGTTTTCGCCCCTTGTTTTGCTTAAAAAACGCATTTTTTTAAATTAGATAAAATTCTGAAAAAATTCATTCGTAATCAGAAAAATATATGAATCATTTTCAACGGAAAGAACAGTTGGGTTTCCGGATAATTTGTTGAACAATTCGTTGTTTCATTAATTTGTTAATAAAATTTTGCAATTATTATTTTGCAAAATCAATATTTTCGGCACCTTCTACATACTTGATTTTTTTCAGATTATTATCGCATTGAGAAGTGTTCGAAATTTGCTCCAAAACTCTCATTTGACGGGAACAGTCCCGTCAAATGAGTCGGATCGCTACAGAGCGATCCGACTACCTTAATTGTAACATGACATAGCTAGGTTATGTTACTGGACTGACCGGTTGGATCAACCAGTTGAAATTTATTCATTGGTGAGCAAAAAAGTAGCCCTTGCAATAAAAAGAATCTTTTTTTGACTGACTGACTTTTTCTGACTGAGTCAATTAATCTCTTTCAATTATGATAGACTAGAATAAATATAGAGTCCAAATGTTTCCATGGAATTCGAATTAGATCGAAAGGTACAACCATTTTTTAGATGTCTACTCTTTTTGAACCATATTTGCTACAAATTTTATTTATCCAATCAGCTTATTAGACTTTTCAGTATATCGGCATATTCTTTCTGTTTTTCTTTTCCATAGTTGTACCGGACTGCAGTAACACGTAATACTCACACGGACGCGCGTACGCGCGCACACACACACACACACACACATACACACAAATGTACATAATCTGGTGATATATATATATAAGAACAGAACTTGAAAGTATTCAAAACGCCTCGGTACTTATTTGAGTCTTGAAGTACTTTTCGATTCAATTCTCAACTTCGCATTAAAATATGCATTAGCATTTTTTAATGCTCTTCTTTATGTGCAGGAAGAACAACAGGGCTCTCAAAATGAGAATTCTCAGGGTGACCTCAGTATCAATAATATGGAAAGTAACGAAATCCAACAAGATTACGAGCCGAAACTACTCAAAGCTAACGACCAAAGCGCAGACAACATGGATGACCACGCGATCGACAACGGAGACGACCACGTGAACGATAACATGGATGACGACGATACAGACAACGAGGAAGACGGCGATATTATGAACGAGGAAGACGATAACGATGACGATACAAATTTACCTTCTGAAGAAGAAGCAGAAGAAGAAGAAGAAGAAGAAGAAGACGCAGAATGCTTAAACATTTTCTCGTATCAGAAAAATGACAGTTGGTCAGAGTTGCTCCACATGAAGAATAATATTACTAAATTGCATATAATAGCGAGTATTATTAGCGTAGCAATCCGTTCAAATTGGACGTACGTTTCTATTATGGCTACCATAAGAAATATAAATGAAATGCTTGTCGAAGAATCACTACCAAAGACGCTTCACGGCTTATGGTCATTGCTGTCGAGAAATGACAAGAAGAATACAACTCGTCACTACTACTGCACAGTGTGTTCTACCGTTATTGGAAAAGGTGACGAAGACCTGTCGAAATGTGGATGTTCGGATAGTGTTCCTTCCAGGAAATGCCGATCAGTGTCGTACTTCCTCAGCGTCAGTATCGCCTCGCAACTTCGGCAACTATTACGAAATCCATCCATGTACGATTTATTACAGTATCCGCATACGCGACAAAAAAAGAACCTCGACGCAATTGAAGACATATACGATGGTCATGAATATCAGAAATTGTGCAAAGCAGGCGGTTTCTTAAGTAACAAAAATAATTATTCCTTTATGCTGAACACGGATGGTGCGAAAGTATCGGCATCGTCGAAAGCGAGTGCATGGCCGATATTGATCGAAATCAATGAGCTCCCACCCCATGTGCGTAAACGATACATTTTGCTTGCCGGCATATGGGTGGACGCGAATCATCCCAATTTGAACGCGATTTTAAAGCCAGTCATGTTGGAACTATATGATCTATACAAAAACGGCATAGAATGGAAACACCCTGTTGATAATGGTGTCAGCATCAAGAGTAAATTTGTTACTATCATTTGCTCTGTCGATACACCAGCCAGGGCAGACATTTTAAATTCGACTCGTTTTAACGGCAAGTTCGGGTGCACATTCTGCTATAACGAGGGACAAGGAATGACAAATAACGCAAAAAACAGAATTTATCCGGTGAGTGAGACCTCTCTTCGAACCGACAGAGAAATGCGAGAGCATATGAAAAAGGCATTTGATACGAAAGAAAAAGTCTTCGGTATTAAAGGACACTCCACGCTCGAAATGCTGCCGAAGTTTAATTTGTGTACCGGCGTCGTCAACGACAGTATGCACAATTTATATTTAGGCATAGCGAAACTTCACACATCACTGCTCATAAACGGGAAAGCTACCGATGCCTTCTACATAGGAACGCCGAACAATAGAAAAGCTATAAATAATATACTGCTGTCTATTCGAAGACCCACGAGGATCTCTAGGAACGCCAAGCCTATTGAGGAAATGGCTGACTGGAAGGCAAGCCAATGGAGAGATTGGTTACTGTATTATATGATCGTATGCTTGGGAGAATTAATGGACAAATATGAAATCGATCACTTGGCATTGTTGTCTAATGCAGCGTATACTCTCAACAAAGATTGCATAACCGAAGAAGAGTTGTGGAAAGCAAGAAGGGAAATCGAAGAATACGTAACGAAGTTCCAACGTAGGTTTGGAATCAACAATATGCGATATAATGTCCATTTGTTAACGCATTTGCCCGATACCGTTACAAATTGGGGGCCTACATGGGCCAATAATGTGTTTCCATTTGAATCGTGGAACATGAAGATAACAGAGAGAGTAACCAACGCGAATTCGAGGTGTCTTCAAATAGTTACACGGCACATGATGGAGACATTTGTTCAAGGGTTAATCGATGATCCCAGTGTACCGAAAGCGACTAAAGTAATGATAGAAAAAACACTGACTCACCACAAACAGAAATTCAGTAGAACCTGTAGCCAGACGAACTCGAAATTGAGAGCAATCGGCAACGGAAAGAAACGTTTGCCGACCGATTGGGAATTTCAAGTTCTGAAAGACGCCGGTTTCAATGTACCGAAGAAAATTCACTACTATAAGAGTGCCGTTATACATGGTATTCATTACAAACGAAGCCCGAAGAAAGGAGAAGTGCAAGTAACACGATATTGTGACGAATACGTCTATTGGGAAACTCATGGATTTGCAAAGATCGTGGATATTGTAAAATTCAACGGAAACGATGGCGGCGAGGTACATGGTTTGTTCCTCCTGCTCCTAAACACAGTAGGAAAAGCTTTTGGAACGGAGCACATCAATGAGGTAAGACTAACAAACACCAAGGTGTTTGTTATTACCGTGGAGGAGGCGCCAAAACCAACAGTCATAATTGACACCAAGAATAAGTTATTCGCCATGAAATTGGCGAATGTGTGGGAGACGGATTAACAATAGAATTGAAACATCCCATATCCACATCTCCGCAATAAAGAATTTGTAAATATCTCGGAAACCCACTGGTAATAAACTCACACGCCATGTATTTTTTAATTATATTATACACGTTACAAATTGCATTGTTAATTTTGTCTGTGTTGAAAATAATATTTTCTACGAGCAGTAGAAACGAACATGAATAACGAGTAATTTTAATGAAATGGAGGAAAAAACGTAATGTAAGAAGTTCATTATAACGATTATTGTAGCTGTGAAGATTGTGAGGTTATCGAGTAGTACACCATACAAAACCAATAACATATTTTCACTAAATATACAGAATAACATATATTGATGTAAGTTATTCGAACTTTCAACCGCTTTCTTTGGTGATATTGTATACTTACCTGGATTTTTATACTCGTTATGATAACTCGATGGTCAAACTCTGTTGAGACTGGGATATTCGAAGACTTCGCATAGATGAAATCGATGTTAAATTTTTTCATTGTTTCGGTCAAATTTAGTTGTTTCCGCCGAGATTCCGTCATTCGGACGTCACATCGAAAAAAAAAACATTCAGCGGACTGTCGTTTGAACGTTATATCGTCCGTTGTTTCTACGAATGAATGAACGTTCTTCCGTCGTTTTTGGAGAAGTTCCGTCATTTGGACGTCACATTATGGAGAAACACCTTCCGACGGTCCGTCGTTCCAACGTTGTGTCGTCCGTTGTTTTTCCGAATACACGTGATTTTATGACCGTTATTCTTTCGTCGTTTTCGCAAAGGTTTCGTTATTCGAACGTTACATCGTCGTACTTGCCACCGTCAGTTTAAAGTCATTAGAACGGTGTAGCGTGATTTTTACGTTGAATCGTTTTTAGGAAAATAACTAAGAAAACAACCCTCGTTTTTCAAAATAACGGAAAAATAACGGGCGCAAAATTTTTATGGACCGTAATTTTTCTGTTATTTTGACCAAAATCGCACCGTCATTAACGTGTACAAAAACGACTGTGTCATTTTTCCCGTCATTATGGCCGTTATAATCACCGTTATCGTGAGTGCTAGGGTTTCGGTCGGCGTTTTGGGAAAAGTGGCCGTGTCGGTAGCCCCGCGTAGTTAGAGGATTGTCGGAAGTCGCGGGACAGAATTTTTACAGACCGCGGCCATGTGCCTCAGTTTTTCGTGTGGAAAGTGCCGCCGGTTCGCGATTTTCATTGTTCTCAGGGATCGCCGAGTGTAGCCTGAGGGAAAAGTGCGTGGACGAGCAATCATGGTGTTAAGAATACGGAACATCGAGTGCGAGTATCCCTGGAGAGTGTGATCGTAGCTTTTGCGGCAGCCGTCGTGACGGGAAGCGCGCTCGATTATTCGTATCGGTTGTTTTCGCGTGTGCGTCGCGTTGTTCGTGTCCGTGCCTCAGCTTTTTGTTTGTTGTAAATTTTGGGGAATAATTGACAGTTGAAAAATAACGTAGAGTCACGGGAAAAGTACCCGAAGTTAAATTAGTATTTTTCTGAGGAGAGACATGCGCCGAGCACGCGATAATATCCCTGGACTGCCTGCGCGCGTTGCAGTCATTGTTTTGTTATTCGTTCGCGTTTTGATTTAGTTAAGTGTTCGTGATTTTGTCGAGTGTGACTTACGAGGCTCGGATTTATGTTACCAAATGCCCGTCGTGTCCGAGTTTCTCGTTTCTGGTTGCGCGGTTAGGACCAGAAGTCTCGCGGAATCATTTTATAAGATAGTAGGTAGGCTTGCGCGGGTGATATCCCGGTTATTGAAAATTTAGTTCGTGTGCGCGGTTAAATTGTGTTTTTTTTATTGTATTATTTTTTTGGTGTCGTGCGAATAGGAAATCCCGGACAGTGAATTGAGTAGCTGTCCGCGATTTTAGCAGGCTTGCGATTTTGTGAAGGTAGCATAATGCACAGCTGATTACCGGTTATTTACTGACGATCTGTGTTATTTTCGGAGAAATAAATGCCGGTATTATTATTGTTGAAATTTTGCATTTGTTGTGGGAATTCTTAAGTATCAAACCGAGCAAGTGAATATGAAAATTCCGAGATTCCCGAACCGCCCCTCTACCAGAAGCCAAGGCTGAAGCTAACCGGACAACATCCAGCTTCTCTTAATTTTTCGATCTTTGTTTCCGGCAGTGTCGCGCTATAAGCGTGGCTGGCGCCCTTTACGAGAAAAAAATATACTGCCGAGGAGAAGTTTTGTGGCGACAAGGTAAGGCTCGGAAGAATTGGCGTTACAAAAGTGGCGCCCAACGTGGTTGATATAACATCGATTTCCGAATTTTCGGCTCACATATTATTTTTCAAAATTTTTCTAAATTTTCATTAATTATTTTTTTTTTTTTTTTTTTTTCTCCGGCATAAAAAGCTGAAAATTTCAGTTCCCGTATATTAAAAAAAAAAAAAAAGTATAATCGGCTGTGCAGTAGTCTGGAACTGTGGAGTAGTGCGGAAACTCGCGAATTATAATTCGTTGCGAGATTATCGAAGTTTTTTTTCTTTCTCGTGGCTTGCGCGCAGAGACCGGTAGCTCGCGGACGACGGTTAGACCGCGCGGCCAGTGTTTACATGTTTGTTGTTGTTTGTGTCGTCGCTGCATAGCGAAGGTCTGGGATTCGGCTCCGTTTAAGACTCGTTACAGTTTACCATTGAAAATATTTCAGCGAGAAATATTATTTCGTCAAGCGATTTTGACAGGTCCCTGGGAACTGAGTTTCTGGAGACCGGGGCGAAGTGATCCGTGGTGACGTCACGTGCGCTCAGCCGAGGCGTTTGAAGTGACGGGTCCCGGAATTATTGGAAAATTTTTTTTTGCCAATTCTATTAAACGGATTTATTTATTATTGGGAATAGACGTGAGTGTTTCAATTATTTATTTATTTATTGATTTGGTTTATTTATTGGATTTATTCTGTTTGATTTTGAATTTTTTTGTTTTAAATTCACTGTTTGTTTGGAGTGCCGTTGGCCGATTGAATTATTTAAACTTTTCGACTTATTTATTTATTTATTTTTGAAATTTTCGACTAACTTTTAAAATTATCTTGTTTTTCATTTTATTTATTTTTGACAATTACTTTTTTTTATCTTTTGACGGTTCGTTCGTTTTATTTGTCGACTATTTTAAAAGTTTACATTGCTGTCCCTGGGACTTTACTTATTTAAATTCTTGACTTCTTTTTCGGAAAACTCTTTTTTTTACTTGGGACTTTTGACTTTTTTTAATTAACTGACTACAATTTCGGTTGACAACCTTGACTTTCCGGGAAAGTTTAAGTTTTGATTTTTTTTAATTTTTTTTTATTTTTAAATTTTTAATTGTTGACTTTTGTTAGTTATTGACTATTTATTAATTCTAAATTTTGACTTTTCTTTGGAATTGGGGACTCCGCCTTTCTTTTCATTTATTGACTTAATTTTCTTGCGTTTGACTTTTTGGATTTTATTTACTGACTTTGAGTTTTGAATGTGATTTGACAACTTGTTTTTGGGTACGCGTTTGTTTGACATCCTCGAATTTAAGATTGATTCCGTTTTGTTTTTTTTGGGAACTATACAGTAAAAATTATTTTAATTTGGCGACTTCCCGGAAGATCGGGGAAAGTAACATTTTCAAACTGTGCTGAGAGCCGAATCACGAGCTTTGCGTGGCGCGAGTACAGCGCTATTTGGATGTTTGTTTTTTTTAAGTATTGCGAGCGTATTGATTTAATCGATTGATATTTTGGCGGTTACGAATATTATCGCCGTTATTGGTTGTGTATTTTGATATCTGACCTGACATGCTTTAGGATTAAGTTTCTTTGCGATATTATTTACAATCTGTTTTGTTGATGTAATTTCACCGGAGCGCGCCCTTTGGTCGCTGCCACGACCGGTGACTGTGCTTGCATTTGTGGAGGGTCTCCCGGGATATTTGTCCACGGGGATTCTGGTTGAATTTGTTTTCAGATTATTATTATTTGTGGGTGACCTGTGAGGCTGCGTTTTGATAAGATGCTTCCATTTTCGCATTTATCGGTCGCGGTTGCAGACTTATCATACGAACAATTGCGGACGGAGTTGGAACGATACGGGATTACGATGGACGGTCCGCGTAGCGTGCTAGCCGACCAATTACGTCACATTTATCAAGGTGTCCCGGCACATATTGACGTTAACCAAACAATGTTCGGTGATCCCAATTCGACTTTGGATATTTCTCGAGGTTCTCACAGCGTCCCACATGTCGATAATCGTGCGAATCCCGGAACATCGCACGTACAAACGCATCCCGCCGTCACATCGAATCAGTCGAGAGGTGATACGGGTTACAGTTCACAGCAGTCCTCAGGGCTGGGCCTTCCTACTGACGATTCGGCAGAAATGGCGAATCCGGCCCGGGAAAATTATCCCACTTCTAATCAACCATTGGATTTACGTTGTCATCAAATCGATCAAAGAAGTACGGTGGCAAATCGTGGTCCAGGGAACGCGCCAGGTTTAGCGCCACTGGGAACCGCGACGCCAAGAGCTTCGGCGCCATCGGCACCGCTTGTATTTCCAGGTGCTGAACTAAGAGGCGTTAATCCGTCGTATCGTCGTCTGCTTGCTGCGCCGCCTTCATCTGCGGGCAATTTCCCAGGTTACTGGCCGCCGCCCGCCGGTTATTCACAGGGATACGCGTGGGGTTTGCCGCCGAACAGCCAACCTGTTTTTCCACAGAGTTTTCCGCAAGGTTTCCAACCAGCCGTTTATCCGAATCAGCCACCAGTTTACGAGGTTACTGGGTTCGCGGATCCACCTTTTTCTCATCCGAATCTCTGGTCTAATCCAGAATGGGGTGCTCCCACTGGTCGTTCGTCCCCTTTGTTTCCGGGAAATGCGCGACCTCTGGCTTTTCCGCTGCGGACTCGTACAGGCCCCTCGCAGCGGGTCACGTCAGTCGCCGCGTATGACATCATGCGGAAATGGAATTTGAGGTTTGCGGGAGCGAGAGGGGAAGACGCGGAAGATTTTTTGATTCGTGTTGAGGAAGGTCGTGCTTTAATGCCCGTAGTGGACGCAGATCTTATGAACTGTTTACCTTTCTTTTTATCCGGTCCCGCGTTAACATGGTACCGGAATAAGCGTCGTAAATGGGTGAGTTGGTCGGATTGTATCGCAGCTTTCCGGCGTAGATTTTGTGACCCTGACTTGCAGATTTCCATTCGCGAAGAGATCTTTAGACGTACGCAAGGTGGAAGAGAATCGGTCGCGGACTATCTCACGTGTATGAGAACGTTGTTCGCGAGAGTGATCCCGGCATTAACGGAATCGGAACAACTAGCCTACGCGCATCGTAACCTCCTACCGAAATATAAAGTCGCGATTGTTAAACCAGACGTGCGAACGTTGGATGATCTTGAGTACCGCGCCGTTTGCCTTGAGAAAAACTTCAATTCGGTTGATTATTACCAGGAGCCGCCGCCGCCGGAGCGATCGCTGTATCCGGGACTGGCGTACCATCCTGTGTCGCGACCGTCGCGAACGCCGAGAGTTTCGTTTGCAATTTTAGACGAACCGTATGAAGTGGACAAACGTACGCGAGCAGACTCATCACCTCGAGAGAGTCCCGGAAAGTTTTCGTCGCGGCCCTATCCTAGAGATAAGGCACCAGTTTCGCCGCGCGTTTCCAGACACGCTCCGCCGAGTACTGCTCCGCATACTCCTCCACGATCATCAGCACCTCAGTCGACATCTTCTCAGGACACTACGAATCGAACGAGTGATCTGCCCGCCTGGGAACCCACTTGCTGGAATTGCGACGCCAAAGGCCATTTTGCCAGAGGATGCGGACAGCCTAAAAGAATTTACTGTTTTCGGTGTGGCAAAAGAGACGTCACCGCTCACACAGCGCATGATTGCTCGGGAAACGCGATCGGGAGTCGCCCGTAGAGGTTATGGCGACTCCTCTAGCTTCGGTGGTTCCCTTGACGGTTCCAAGGAGGGAGGTGAGCGTCCCGGCATATGCGTGCGGCCCGTTACCCGAGGAGCGTCGTCGTACGGTTTTGGTGGTGCTTTTAGATGTCGAAGGTCATGTTTTTCCAGCTATGGTTGACAACGGGTCCACCCATACGTTTGTAGGTCCAGAAGGTATTTTGTTAGCGACAAAACTTGGATTTTTCCGACGGGAGACGATCGGAAAACCATCAACGATTGCGAATGGTGAGCAGATCAGTTGTCAGGAGGAGATTGAGTTCCCCGCGTCGCTGGAAGGTCGTCGTCAAACGCTTACAGCTCGCGTTTTCCCTGAATTGCCCGTGCCGTTACTAATGGGGTTGGACTCGTTGGAGAGATTTGGCCTCGTAGTAGATCACCTTAAGCGCGTGTGGCACTTTTCCGGGGAACCGGAACAACAATTTCCTTTTGAAAAAGTGGAAGGACCAGACAGCGTTGACATCTGTGCCGCCATTTCCACTTTAACACCAAGTGAAGCCTCGCGTTTAGAGCAATTTTTGCAACAGGAAATTCCAAAGTTAACAGAGGCACCGGGACTCACTACCTTAGTGGAGCATAAAATTCAAGTCGTTAACAGTGCGCCAATAAAGCAAAAATATTATCCGGTTACTCCAGTCGTACGTGACGAAATGTATAAGGAATTGGATCGTATGTTGGCGGATGATGTAGTGGAGCGCTCGGAGAGTGATTGGAGCACTCCTGTGGTAATGATCAAAGAGCCAAACAACACGTATCGGTTTTGTCTTGACTTTCGTAAGGTGAATGAGGTTTCTAAAAAGGATGCGTATCCTCTCCCTTACATGGATCAGATATTGGACAAATTACGCCTCGTCAAATACATTTCCACTCTGGATTTACGACAAGCTTATCATCAAATTCCCTTGGAGGAAAGTTCGAGAGCCATCACGGCCTTATCATTGTCGCTGAGACGTTTGAGGAACACTTGAAATGGCTTAAAATTGTTATGGGCCGAATTGTCTCGGCGGGATTGCTAATCAATCCAGCAAAGTGTGAATTCTGCTGCCACGAGGTCAAGTATCTCGGGTTCATTGTAAATCAATACGGTCTTCAAGTCGATCCGGAGAAGACTGCACCAATTAAGGATTTCCCGGCACCAGAGAAGGTTTCTCAGCTTCGTAGATTTCTGGGAATGGCTTCCTGGTACCGCCGTTTTGTCGAGGGTTTTGCTACCGTGGCCGAGCCACTTTCCAGGCTTACTAAGAAATCGCAACCGTGGGTATGGGAGGATGAACAGCGGGAGGCGTTTGAGAAATTGAAAGTCGCTTTAGCCAATCCACCCACGCTCGCACGTCCAGATTTTTCAGTACCATTTGTTTTACAAACGGACGCAAGTTCCTGTGGGTTAGGAGCGGTACTCACGCAAGAGTTGGAAGGTGTTGAACACCCAATATCGTATGCGAGTCGTACTCTTTCCGGGGCCGAGCGAAATTATACGGTATCCGAGCAAGAATGTTTGGCCATTCTTTGGTCGGTGGATAAATTTCGAGCGTACCTGGAGGGGTACCATTTCACCGTTATCACGGACCACAGCAGCTTGTGCTGGCTAAGATCACTGAAGGAACCGAAAGGACGATTGGCCAGATGGTCATATGCGATGATGCAATATAACTTTGACGTTCGTCACAGGAAAGGCTCTTTACACACGGTTCCGGATGCCTTGTCGCGCATGTGCGAGTCCCTGGAACCTTCTGATAGCGCGGAGGAGCCAGGTGAGGCTATAGCATCGGGGATGTTTGCGGTAGTCCCTGCAGACATTTCAGTTGCGGTAGAAAACACCTCCTTGCAGTTACCGGTAGATGCATGGTATACTCAGCGCTACCGGAAGGTCGAAAGGGATCCGTTGCGTCACCGGGAGTGGAAAATCGTTGACGGCCGCTTGTATGTTCTTCGCCGCATTACGCGAAAGTTAGTAGCTGAACAAGAGGAATCGGAGTGGAAGTTAGTCGTGCCGCTATCAGAGCGCCGACGGGTCTTACACGAAAATCACGACGTGCCTCAATCGGGTCACCTGGGAATAGATAAGACTTTTAGTCGTATTGCGAATTCTTATTTTTGGCCGCACATGCTTCGCGATATCGCACGTTACGTTCGACATTGTGACATTTGTCAGCGAACAAAATCGAGGCAAGGGCCTCCGCTAGGTCTAATGGGACGCCGCGTAGTTGAGCAGCCGTGGACGGTGGTCGCTGCTGATATCATGGGTCCGTTCCCGCCAAGTCGTGCGGGATTTGCATACGTGCTGGTCATACAAGATCTTTTTAGTAAATGGGTTGAGTGTTGCCCGTTACGCAAATCTACCGGGAACAAGATCAAAGAAACTCTCGAGGAATTGGTCATTTCGCGTTGGGGGACCCCGGAAGTCATTCTAACTGACAATGGCACTGAGTTTGCTAACCAAAGTCTGCGAGCGTTAGCTGAGGAGTATGGTATTTTTCACACTACTACCCCTCCCTATCACCCGCAGGCTAATCCGGTAGAAAGGGTCAACCGCGTGTTAAAGACGATGATCATTTCATTTCTCGAGAACGATCATAGAGCCTGGGACGAACATTTGTCGGAGTTTAGATTCGCGTACAATACCGCGCACCACTCATCCATTAACTGCAGTCCAGCATATTTAAATTTTGGCCGATCCCCGAAACCTCACCAATTCTATGGAAGGGTGGACGGTGAGAAAGAAGTGTCCCCGTTGCCACCTGACCAATGGTCGGAACACATGCGGCAATTGCAGCCCCTGCGCGAGAAAGTCCGGCACGAACTGGCGAACGCGTACCAGAGACAGTCCCGGCAATTTAATAAACATCGCACAATTGCAACATTCAAAGTAGGTGACCTGGTATTAAGACGGCAGCGAGTACTGTCCTCGGCTGCGCAGCATGTGGCCTCAAAATTAGCAACTAAATATCATGGACTCTTCACAATTGCGAAGGTGTTGTCGCCGGTCGTTTTTGAGCTAGAGGACGAGAACGGGCGTAAAATTTCAAAGGTCGCAATTGAAGACCTGAAGGGTTACCATAATCCATTGTAATTTCTCCACAGATCAAAGCAAAGACGAAGCTGCGCAGGTGGTAAAGATTACCGGGGCGCTGTTATGGAGGGCGGCAGACCTGACCCTCACCTCCGGTCTTGAGAGGGAACGCACGCTGGAGGAAGCGACGTTGTCGCTGTGCCGGCAAGCACTCGAGTCGTTGGAGCTGCGTGACCAATCCCCGGAGGTTCAGGGGTGGATGGGTCGTGCATCTTACGCCCTACTACGATGGGAAAAGTGGCAGGGCATTCCAGCGAAGTTTGAAGCGTGGCCTGTGGCCTCAGCGCCCCTGCCGACGTTGCAGGAGGACGAAGAGTTGGAGCCTGACGTGTGGGATGTGCTGGAGGAGTTCCCGGACGTACTCGCTCCAGAACCACCTGAGGAGCCGAAACAGGCTGAGGAAATGGCGCCGGCTAAGGAGGGAGGGTTGAAAGGGTCGGAGCTTTCGGCCCTGCCTCAGGAGACGGCCTGTTCCCCGGAAGAGCCGGGGAAGACGTTGGGTACGGATGTGTCGGAGCGTCCCATTCTACTCCCGAAATCGGCCCTGGTGGGGCGTTCGCGTATGCGAGGACCACCGGGCAAGTGCTGGAATTGCGGAGAATATGGCCACCGCTTTCCGGCTTGCCCTCAACCAAGACGAAAGGAGAAGTTTTGTCGGTGGTGTGGATGGGAGGGGTACACCCTGGCTAACTGCCCGGAGTGCTCTCTGACTTATTGGGCTGAGGGTGGACCGAAGTCCCAGTGTTCCCGGGACTCCCGAAAATAAGGACGTGAGGACGTAGAGAGTGGGCCGCTGGCCGGCCCCGTGGAAAATCCGGGAAAAAGGACTTTTAGTTATTTTTCAGTTTGTTTTGTTTTCCGATGAAGAAGGAAAAAAAAAAAAAAAATAACCGGCCATTAAGAGGTGTTTTTGTATTTTTATACCCGGACTAATCCGGAAGATGTTGAAGGGTGTCGTCCCCGAACAAGACGAAATTTAAAGCAAAATAGCTGTCATTATTCATCCCTGTCCCCACTCTAATTTTAAGAAGCATGTCAGTAGGATTAAAATTTATTATTCTGGGTACACGAGATCGTGTGAACCGGTTGCATGAAACACATGGATTGCTGTGGCGAGGCCAACATTTTAAAGAGCCGGTGGAATCGACGACGGAAGTTACTGACACGAGCTGTCGCGTATTAGTTTCCGGAAATTTGTAAGAGACGGAAGAGTCCTACGGCTGAGGACAGCCGGTGTGTAAGGGGGGGGGCCATTTGTAACGCCCATTTTTGGTGCGTTACAATCAGGCTCGTATATGCCGCCTTTTTCCCGTGACGAGTTGCCACCTCTCTCGACACAGAACTTCCCTCAGGCGATTCCACAAGGCGTTAAAAGAATTCATATATTTTCGTAGTATTAATTTTAGGATTTTTCTTTATTTTTTTTTATGTAATGACGCTACGAGACGGAGATTCTTGCTGCATCTTCCAATATGCCGATGCATGTGCTACGCTTGGGCATTTTCGCTTCCCAGGAACCGCACGAGAGTCGAACACCGAGCGAGAGCAGAGCAGCCGATTGTCTACATCGCCGTCGCACAGCAAATACATCGAGCGATAGCGACAGTTTTGCTTTTTCGATTGCCGGAACCGATGCATGCAATATTTGACTAGAAAATAAGCTCTCATGTTATTCCGCTTTTTCCCCGCTAAATTTTAAGCCATCACGCTGCGTGATCCGATGGCTGGGACGCTGAATATAGAAGAAAGAATATAGTAAAACATTTTTAAATCGAGCGCGAGCGTATGCGAGTCCCCGTGGGAACGTAGTTCTCACGCTAGGCGCTACTAGTGTCCATCTCCGCAGTAATTCGGGAGAAATCTGCGTAGTGGGGAAGAGTAGGAGAGTAGGAGAGGAAGCCGGCCGGTGTCGTGATAAATTGCCGAAAAGCCCTTAGGGATTGTTCGTCGTGCGTAAGTGGAGAGCAGGTGCACTTGTCGCGGGGAACGTGTTGGAGCGGGATACCCGAGCATTACAGCAAGCAAGAGGCAACGGAAGAACAAGGATGCAAGGTAGGATTCTTCCGTCTCATTAGTGTCGCGTAATTTTTCGGGAACGCGTATATTTCGGTCGGCGTTTTGGGAAAAGTGGCCGTGTCGGTAGCCCCGCGTAGTTAGAGGATTGTCGGAAGTCGCGGGACAGAATTTTTACAGACCGCGGCCATGTGCCTCAGTTTTTCGTGTGGAAAGTGCCGCCGGTTCGCGATTTTCATTGTTCTCAGGGATCGCCGAGTGTAGCCTGAGGGAAAAGTGCGTGGACGAGCAATCATAGTGTTAAGAATACGGAACATCGAGTGCGAGTATCCCTGGACAGTGTGATCGTAGCTTTTGCGGCAGCCGTCGTGACGGGAAGCGCGCTCGATTATTCGTATCGGTTGTTTTCGCGTGTGCGTCGCGTTGTTCGTGTCCGTGCCTCAGCTTTTTGTTTGTTGTAAATTTTGGGGAATAATTGACAGTTGAAAAATAACGTAGAGTCACGGGAAAAGTACCCGAAGTTAAATTAGTATTTTTCTGAGGAGAGACACGCGCCGAGCACGCGATAATATCCCTGGACTGCCTGCGCGCGTTGCAGTCATTGTTTTGTTATTCGTTCGCGTTTTGATTTAGTTAAGTGTTCGTGATTTTGTCGAGTGTGACTTACGAGGCTCGGATTTATGTTACCAAATGCCCGTCGTGTCCGAGTTTCTCGTTTCTGGTTGCGCGGTTAGGACCAGAAGTCTCGCGGAATCGTTTTATAAGATAGTAGGTAGGCTTGCGCGGGTGATATCCCGGTTATTGAAAATTTAGTTCGTGTGCGCGGTTAAATTGTGTTTTTTTTATTGTATTATTTTTTTGGTGTCGTGCGAATAGGAAATCCCGGACAGTGAATTGAGTAGCTGTCCGCGATTTTAGCAGGCTTACGATTTTGTGAAGGTAGCATAATGCACAGCTGATTACCGGTTATTTACTGACGATCTGTGTTATTTTCGGAGAAATAAATGCCGGTATTATTATTGTTGAAATTTTGCATTTGTTGTGGGAATTCTTAAGTATCAAACCGAGCAAGTGAATATGAAAATTCCGAGATTCCCGAACCGCCCCTCTACCAGAAGCCAAGGCTGAAGCTAACCGGACAACATCCAGCTTCTCTTAATTTTTCGATCTTTGTTTCCGGCAGTGTCGCGCTATAAGCGTGGCTGGCGCCCTTTACGAGAAAAAAATATACTGCCGAGGAGAAGTTTTGTGGCGACAAGGTAAGGCTCGGAAGAATTGGCGTTACACTACATACAAACATTTTTACTCGGAAGACAAATTCATTCATAAACAAACTATTTTATTTTGTAAAGGTATCTCATGTTGAACGTGACAGTATTTAAAAAAACGTGTTGAATTAATAGAGCAACATTATTCTTTTAAAAAAACTAACGAAAATATACCTCCATGAAAATTCGCGGTCATCATTTAATGACGAATTCTTTGTTTACTTTACCACTGTTATTTTGCTATACGGTTCTTTTATAATGATTATACTTTTAGGATGAGTAAATCGAGTCGTCCCGTGAGGAATACCGTTCGACCGGCCTGACAAAACGATTATATTCCAGTTCCGAATACGTCCTCAGATGAGGCAGATCAGATGCCCCATGGAACCATTGTGACGGCACAATTAAATCTACCCAAAGATTTGGAATCTAATCTGTTGGAATTGGAGTCCAAAATGGCAGCCTTCGAAAGTACCCCGGTTTCTACTACGTCGATCGACAATGACAAGATCTTGCCAGTTGTGGATGAGGTTTGTAATAAATCTGAAAAAATGGTTTACTGAATATGAAGCCCAGTTTTATCGGAAGCTCTCGAATAATCAGAATAAGTAGTAACATTTTATTGCAGCTTGATTGAAAAAAAATCCGATTTACTGTAACAGAACAACTCATTACATTAACACTCCATTAACAATTTCTTAATTACTTAATTAAGTAAGTTAACAATCGTAAGTAGTATAATGAAGTGTTTAAGAAATAAATAATTAATTTACCCAAAGATCAAAAGAACAAGATTACAGAAAAGATCAAATACAGAAGGCATAAACAATTGCATGGTAACAATGAATTTAGCGATAAATAAAGGCCAAAGATCGAGTCGATCGATCAAGAGAGCAGCAGCATGAAGAGTGACACGCGCCCGACACGAGAAAGTAGGCGTCTAGCGAAGACGATCCACGTCGACTCACCCTCCGGCGGCCATTGACACGTAGGCGGAGCGATTAACGAAGACGCACCGCTACGACACACCTGTCGGCGACCATTAGGAAGTAGGAGGGGCGCACAGCGAGGATTCATTGCTAAGACGATAGGCGGTGTGTCTAATGAGAGCCACCGCGCGACGTGTCAACAAGACGCCGGCCATTATAAATAAGGCGGGCAAGAACTCTCACCACATACAGAGGAGATAGCGTACTTATGATACCTACCGAGAGGAATAGATCAGATGATCAACGTATCTCGCTGATTATCTATCAGCGAATTAAGACTATTGTTCAAACAATCAACAACGTCCACGACGGGATAAACACACAACATCATTTCAACAATATCTCAGTAACAAAAATAACGAAAAAGTAATAAAATTAAACCATACAGGGAAAATTCGCGAAATACCACGATCTGAAGAACAGTAAGTCAAAAACAACAAAAGAACCACGGTATCCAGTAATTCAACAAACATAATCCCGCGATAAGATTATTAAATTATAATTAATTATAAATAATCAAAAGAACTATAGCACGAGAGTGAAACTATAGTACTTGTGACGTCAAACAGATCGCGCGATACCCTTTCCAACCCAATTTCGGTCTGACAAACATCACGTGACCACTTCTCGAGGAGAAGGTATATAAGGAGCGACAAATTCTCACTCGTGACTCTTTGAAATCCAACGTTATTACGGGAGTCACGCTGCCGAAATTCGGTCTTAACACTTGTATTGTTGAAACGCCTAATTGGCGATTGTAGTCGTTCATGAATCTTCGTTATTCGTTTATAGTTTTCGAAATTCAGTTACCACGTACGACGTGGCCGCTGTATACGAGAATCATATTATCTAACTACTAGAGTCTCGAATTATTATTCTAAGATCGCTCTGAACGAAGGACTCCCTTGCACAGCACCTGGCAGATCTTTCTTCAGAGCTAGGAAATCTCCTCTTAATAGACTCCCTTGCACAGCGCCTGGCCGATCTTTAAGACGAGATTTAACATCCTGTAATTCGTCAATATCCGAACCGCCCTAAACATTAGTCGTTGGCGTATGAGCGAGAGCTCGTCGGAGTATTACGATTACTGTAGCAAGCGACCACGCCGGTGGCTCGTCTCGGTTACACATACACGCACACAGACACGTCGGCCGACTCATACACGAACAACTGTAGGCCGAATAACCACAGGTTATACCGTTTAGCGCGTTAGTTGCCACATTATCGCTTCAAGACTCGGGTAAATTATAATTTCAAAATTATAGAAATTGAGTGTTAAGCTCCGTACACTTGACACCTCGTCAGTGTATGAATCTTTTATAGAAAGTTGCTTCTCGATCTCAGGAACTTTTCCTGTTTAAATTAGACCGCTTCACGTTAACAAATTGAATGAAAGGAAAAATAGATAACAAACGAAGCAGGGTAACGTGAATAACAGAATACTCTTCACCAATCCCTCCAACAACTATAAATTTATCCGTCAACCTTAAGGTCGATGATGAAGGATAAATCACGTAACCGAGAATGGTTGATTACAATCTAGCTGAGACCTGATCAAAAACCCAATAAAGCCAAAATCCGGCAAACCTCTACCCAGTCTCTATATATCCAGTCCCGGTCCAGAGCACGAACTCATGCTAAGGAAATAAAAAAAAAAAAAAAGAAGAAGAAGGATTTCATATACTCGAGTAAAATTCCGAATAGTCATATAATTCGTATATAATTTAGGAATTTTCACCAAGTGCGAAAATCTGAAGAGTCACATTACATTTCTATTTACATTATTTAAATTTTGGAACGGGAAAATAGCTCATGAACAGTAATACTATGTACAATTACATTGTTTTCAATTTTGGACTGAAAGTTTAATTTCATTTTAAAACAAGCTGCAAATTAGAAACTTGAAAATCGCTTCTTTATTATTCTTTGCTTTTGATAAACCTCTCTCTATGAGAAAGTATGTTAATCGATTTTCGCTTCCTTATAGAGTAAGCTGCTTAAAAAGCAAATAACAATGAGAAACCAATTTGGTACTTTGCGGCTTCTTCAGTCTTCGAAACCATTTTGCTAAAAGTTCGACTTATAATCCTTTTACCGCCTCACCGCTTTGTGTAAAATTTTCGCTTAAAACATTGTTCAACGATAATCCATATGCAAATAAAATTTGAATTGTTTATCTCATAATCAGCAAAAGCATGCACTCAAAGGTTTTTTTTTCATTTTCGATATGCTATGAAATGAAAAAAATTTCAATCGATAACATTTTCAACCAAATTTGATACCTTATTTCCTTTATTAATCCAGTATTAATATGTGTTTGTGGAATAAGTGCTCATGCGTGCGAATGAACTTGTGTGATTATTTCTATCCTGGCAACACTCGAATCTCAAGACTCGTGATCACAAAAGAAATATAATTATTTTCTTATATTCAGAATCGGTATGACTTTAATAAATACTTAAAAATATAATAATAAAAATATATATTATTAACATTGGAGCCACCCTCATTCGCTGACCTCGAAAATTTTCTTCTCGGACGTACTCGTGCACTGGAAGCCTTCGAGCGAGTTTCGATCTCGAAAAAACCTCGATCCGCTATTCCAGCTTCTCAGAAATCGCAACCCTCGGCAAAATCGCATCAAGCAAGTGTGAGTGCAACCGCGGAAAATCCAAGGGCTCCTCCCTCCACTTCTACAACGTTATCGTGCTCTCTCTGCAATTCGACACACTATATTTCGTCTTGCCCGGATTATCGCAAGAAAACTCCGGAACAACGACGAGAAATAGTGACACAAAAGAATTTATGCTTTAACTACCTCGGACCCCATCAAATTCGCAATTGCCGAACGGCAAAAAGGTGTCAACAGTGCGGTCAGCCTAATCACACGCCTATACATCGGCCAAATGGAACATCAAGTGTATCGCACGTTGCTCCACCGACGCAAGCAGTCGAACCGCTTACAGCCTCGAATAGTGCAGCCGCGCTCGCGCTTCCGCGTCGCGATCCCACACAAGGTGGAAGTACCACAACATCTCATGTCGCCGCGACAGTTGTTGGTAAATATACGCCGGTCTTTCTCGCTACCGCTCTTGTTAACGTAGTCTCGCGTTACGGTGATATGATCGAAGTTCGTGCTCTCTTAGATCAAGGTTTAAAGGTCTCGTTTGTTACCGAATCTCTCGCGCAACGGCTTAATCTTCCGCGTCGTCATGTATCTCTGCCGATCAACGGGATCGGTGGAAATCGCTCTAGTATTGCGCGGTCAGCTATGGCTCTCACGATTCACTCGCGATTGAATCCGAAGTTCTCGTGTTCGGTTGATTCGTACGTGTTAGCGAAGCTCACGTCGTACTTGGCGCCGATACGTTTCGTCGCGAGTGCGTGGCCACACCTAGAAGATCTCTCTCTCGCTGACCCTGAATTTTCGTCAGCAAGATCAATCGATCTTGTGCTTGGTGCAGAGATCTACAGTCGCATCCTCGAAGACGGACTTCGAAAAGGACCCCTCGATACTTCGGTCGCACAAAACTCTGCTCTCGGATGGATCATCTCCGGTCCCGGGACTGTCGAGCTCGGTTCGCGCGATAACGATCCTTCGGTTTTAGGATTGCTGTGCTCGGTCGATCACGAGCTACTCGATCTGATGCAACGGTTCTGAATTCCAGAGGAAACTGCGGCTGCTCCAACCATCTCCTACTCAAACGAAAAAGCTCAATGTGAAGAGCAGTTTGCATCGACATACTCTCGGACGGAGGAAGGACGCTACATCGTCAGACTACCGCTCAAGCGTCTTCCAATCGACCTTGGCGATTCGTATGGGCCTGCATTTCGAATGCTCACGCGCCAAGAAAAACGATTCGCCAACGACAGCTCTCTCAAAAAATCCTACGCCGATTTCCTCAGCGAATATGAAGCTCTCGCTCACATGACTCTCGCTGCAGGAAACTCTCCACCAACTCAACGGATTTTTTACCTTCCTCATCACGCTGTCGTACGCGAGAGCAGCACTACTACCAAACTTCGAGTAGTATTCAACGGCTCTCAGCGCTCGAATTTCGGTATCGCGGTTAATGATCTCCTCCACGTGGGACCGAAAATTCAAACAGATCTCGCTGATGTAATTACGCGCTGGCGTCGATACGCTGTTGTTTTTTCAGCAGATATCGAAAAAATGTATCGCCAGATTCTCGTTCATCAAGACGACTGGGATTTGCAGAGAATTCTCTGGAGAGAAAAGCCTGAAGATCCACCTCTCTCGTACCAACTTTGCACAGTTACCTACGGTCTCACCTGTGCACCATACCTCGCACTCAAGACGCTCCGACAACTCGCTCTCGACGAAGGTCATCGGGTTCCGCGCGCGGTTGAAATCGTTCAACGCGAGACCTACGTCGACGACGTGTTCTCGGGAGCTGACAATCCGCTTGACGCACAACAGAAAATTGCTCAGATCGATGAACTCCTCAAGGCGGGCGGATTTACGCTGCAAAAGTGGACCTCAAACTGTGAAGAAATTTTGAACGACATTCCTCTCACTCGGCATGCAAATGCAGCACCTCTCTCACTCACGGAAGACCATCTAGTTCGTGCTCTCGGGATTTCGTGGCAACCAAGTTCCGACTCTTTTGTGTTTGCTTCGTATCATCCGGAAAAACATGAGCGTTTCACGAAGCGAGTGGTGCTCTCGACAATTGCGCAACTCTTCGACCCTCTCGGATGGCTCGCGCCAGTTGTAGTGCGTGCTAAAATCTTTATGCAAGAGTTGTGGTCCGCTGGTCTCGAATGGGACCAACTACTTCCACACGAACTCGCGACACGCTGGAAAAAGGACATTGACGATCTCCAAGCGGTGTCAACTCTCGCTGTGCCAAGATGGCTGGGATCTCGCGACTCGTCAATAGCGGTCGAACTCCACGGCTTCTCGGATGCATCGCAGGCAGCTCTCGGTGCTGTTATTTACCTCCGCGTTGTGACAGACTTTGACAACATTCGCGTGTCTCTCGTCTCCGCGAAGACGAGAGTTGCTCCGTTAAAACAAGTCACAATTCCGCGACTTGAACTCTCCGCCGCGTTACTGCTCGTGCGTCAAATCTCGCACATAAGAAAAGTTCTCGACCTCGAAGCAGTTCCGGTACATCTGTGGACGGACTCCACAGTCGCGCTCGCGTACATCGAAGGTCAACCCGATCGGTGGGCTGACTACGTTCGGAATCGCGTCACGGAAATTCGAGAACTCTCAAATTCTCGGTGGCACCACGTTCCTGGAAAAGAAAATCCTGCGGACTGTGCTTCCCGTGGCTCATCGCCACTGCAGCTAAAAAACAATTCACTATGGTGGTCAGGGCCAGAATGGCTACAAAAACACTCAGCCTTCTGGCCTTCTTCAACACCTCCGCTCTCCTCAAACACAGTGTTTGAGACGAGAGCAAAATCTGCCTCACTCGCAGTGAAAAGCACGCATCAGGACGTTTGGGATCTCGTGCAACGCTTCTCCAAACTTAATACGCTCCTTCGTATCACAGCTTGGATCGTTAGGATCACCCATCGTTTCAAGAAAATCCAAGGAGCTCCTGGTCTTCTCGCGCCTCTCACAATAGCTGAAATTGACAAAGCCAGAGTTTTCTGGGTCAAAAAGATCCAGCAGTCGTACTTTGCATCGGAAATGCAACAACTCAGCGAGGAGAAGCAGCTCTCGCGCTCAAGCCAACTCGTCCGACTCGCTCCGTTCGTTGACGCTTACGGATTTCTCCGCGTCGGCGGAAGACTCAAAAATTCGCTGCTCGACTACGACGAAAAACATCCGCTAATACTGCCACGTGACTCCGCGCTTACGACTCTCGTTATCGACCACGCCCATCGACGAACTCTTCATGGTGGAACCCAAGTGACTCTCGTGACTTTACGCAGGCAGTATTGGATTCTCGGCGGTCGTGTTCCGGTTCGCGGATTTATTTATCGCTGCATCCAGTGCGTCCGCTATCGAGCTACTACCGGACAGCAGCTTATGGGACAATTACCGCAATCTCGATCTCGTTGCTCTCGTCCGTTCCTCCACTCCGGAGTGGATTACGCAGGACCGATTTCCATCTCTACTTTCCGCGGACGGGGTGCAAAAAGTTTCAAGGGGTACATCGTCGTCTTCGTCTGCCTCTCCTCGTCGGCAGTACACCTTGAGCTTGTGAGTGACTATTCGACAGAAGGATTTATCGCAGCGTTCAAACGTTTCACAGGCCGAAGAGGTATCTGTGCTACTCTCGCAAGTGACTGCGGAACGAATCTCGTAGGAGCCGATCGCGAACTACGAAAACTCTTTCAAGCTTCGTCTCGAGAATTCGCCGCTCTCGCAAGCCTACTCGCCAACGACGGAACTCAGTGGAAGTTCAACCCTCCATCTGCTCCACACTTCGGTGGGAAATGGGAAGCGGCTGTGAAATCAATCAAATTCCACCTCAAACGCGTTATCGGAGACACTCTTCTGACGTTCGAGGAGTATTCAACTCTTCTCGTTCAAATCGAAGCAGTGCTCAATTCTCGACCGCTCTGTCCGCTCTCGGACGACCCTTCGGATTTGACTGCGCTCACGCCAGGTCATTTCCTCATCGGCAACGCCCTCACGACTGTACCGGAGCCATCGCTAACGGATTTGCCAAGATCTCGACTGTCTCGCTGGCAACTGCTCAGACAAATGCTCGACCATTTTTGGAACCGATGGTCCTCCGAATATCTTCAAAAGCTTCAAACACTCTCGAAGTGGCAGCAACAGCGAGAATCCTTCAAAATCGGTTCTCTCGTGCTCGTGAAGGACGAACAATATCCTCCATCAAAATGGGCTCTCGCGCGCGTTATCGACGTCCATCCGGGCGATGACGGTCTCGTTCGCGTAGCAACAGTCAAGACACAATCGTCAACGTTCAAACGGCCGATTGTGAAACTCTGCCTGTTACCGGTCTCATCGCAGAAGAAAGAAGAAGAAGAAGACATCGCCGATTCGAAGATCAACGCTTCAACTAATTGATTGACAATCCCGGCGTGATTGCCAAGGCGGGCGGAATGTTCCGGCAACGCGTCGATCTTTTCGTTCTCGCTACATTTAAATATACCCGTTATTTCTCTCCTCGCGAAGCTACCGAATTTCTTGTTTTCATGTCAACACTTACATACATACACATACACACAACCACTCCAACACTTGTAAACACACTCCGTGCTCTCGTTGCCGAAACGATTGCGCGACCTTCCGATTAGTCCACCTCTAATCGTTCGGTAGCTCGCACGCTGTTATTGTCTCCAAAATATATCTACATTATCAGTTTAACGAGTTACTTCTCTTTTCTTAGAAATCACTCTCTCAAAATCCTAGTTATCCCGATCTTACTACGTACTCTCCTTGATCTCTCAACAGAATGAAAACATTAATGGAGGTTCCATTATGTATTTGCTGAATACCTTGTTGCGAGAGCATCGGTCTGTATTAGCAATAAAAGTTAGTACAACCGTTTTGCCCGCTATCGGCTCAAAATCTCCGGAATAAGGTGTAGTTAGTTGTAGAAATTTGTACTGACTACAACTCTTCACGAAAATTAACAGCCGTTTCGCTCTGCACCGGTTGAAAAA
Organism: Ephialtes manifestator; assembly: GCA_963970395.1. Lineage (NCBI taxonomy): Eukaryota > Metazoa > Arthropoda > Insecta > Hymenoptera > Ichneumonidae > Ephialtes > Ephialtes manifestator. Next base: position 28,889,671 of record OZ019974.1, on the reverse strand, counting down.
CTCCGTTTTATGTTGTGGTTAGTTGTAGAACATTGTAGTTTTTATGAGAAACAACGAGAAACTATTTCTCATACTTTTCAATGTTTTCATATTTTGGATGAAGATGTAGAAAATACTTTCTCATAGAAAGTTATTATCTCTCATAGAAAGTTGTTATTTCTCATAGAAAGTTGTTATTTCTCATAGAAAGTTGTTATTTTTACAACAACCCACAACTAACTGGTTTGTTGCAATAAGTTGTAGTTGTAAAAAGTTCTAGAATCTGTCTGCAACAAACTACAACTTTTTACGAAATGATCAACTTATAGAAATCTCGTAGTTAGTTGTACAAACGGCGTAGAAAGTTGTCGGTATTTTTTCGTCAGGGCACAATCAAACTGCGGAAAATCTGATCGATACAGGCGGCTTTATTTTGACTGAGTTTCTATTGTATAAGAATACATTAGAAACTCAAAAAAACTGTCTCCCGCTTAGCAGTTGACGCGCTAGCCAGTGCGCGACTAAGCGGTTACCCATCCAAGTTATGGCCGCCGATAATGCTGCTTAACTCTGGGGACCGCCGAAGCCACCCACCGCACGCACGTCCACTGCTTTCGGTGATTTCAATCCTACGATTTTCCTCAAATATAGGGAGTTAGGATGCTTTTCTTTTTTGCCTGTGTAAGAATCCTATTGTAGACTATGAAAAACAAATTCTCTTAAATTTTTAGGCGTTAATTTTAATTGTTAGAGGTCGTTTAAAGTTAGCATTTGGAAAGCATGGGAAAAACATCACTTTTTTTTTTCAAAACATTCTAACTCAACTGTTTTTCGGGCAATTTTCTTGTATGTGAGCTCGTTTTATAGGGTTTCGGGGTTTGGGGATATTCAATATAATTTCCGACCTAGTTGTACCACGTGATTTTAAGTACCGCGCTATTATTGGTCGAAATTGGGGTTGAAAAAATAATCGCAAAAATCGAATTGACTTAATACGGCATTCTCCATGAAGAATACCACTTTTTATCCAAATCCTCTTTCAGATTTTACTCATACGTTGCTAAGTTTTAGTCCTCATTAAAAGTACTCTGTAGTAAATAACTCATACATAATTCAAATCAATTCTAACATAACTCATGAAGTACTGGCCAACCACCAAGTCTAAGTCCAAGTCGGCTCAAATGTTAATATCGTGCAGGGTACCGGTCACACTGTAATTTGTAGCAATGAGGCCTAAACTTCGTATAAAAATTTAACTCTATGGGTAAAAAAAAATATTTGCAAAAAAGTCAAGTACAAGACCTGGAGAAATTCTTCAAGAGCTTTTAATTAGTATTAGTACGACCATTTAGCAGAATATGAGCAGAATCCGAAAAGTTTCGGAAAAAAATTGGCCCACTTGATGGAGAAGGTTTCAAACATACATTCATACTAATATTTATTTTCTTTTTTATTTCAGGGCTAATGAAATATTTTATAAATTCGAATTTCGGTGAGTAAGAAATTCTAGCATTGATCTATATTATCAATATTTCTAAATGAAATTTTTTTACCTCCTGATAATTATTTTCAGCAAACTGCAAAAGCAAGTTCAAAATGTACTGGAGCGTATCGAGCAGGCGATGTCTACGGAATTCCCCCAAAAACCAGAGTGTTTACCCTTTGAAACTACAGATGCCATAGAAACTTTCGAGCACATCGGAGATGACGAATACAGAAAATGCGTAAGTGAAGTCTGGCTATAGCCAAAATAAACTAAAATTTTCATTTCATGTGTTTTTTTTTCGTATGTTGCAAGTTCTATACCTGAGCGAATTTGGTGGCCACACATTGGATGATACTACAAACGAGATTTTTAAACACGCTATAAACGATGCTGTGTCGCCGCATATAACGTGGACTGGTCGTGAGGCAGGAACTATTGCACTCGAAAAAACAAGATTGGCAAAGGCTTTGTACTGTACGTTTTCTCCTATAGAAACCGCTTAATCGAGAACTTATTATCTATTGTTCCTTAATCGACATAATGCACTGTTCGTTTTTATACTTTTAGCTGCTACCGCGAAGAACAAAGAATTTCCGAAACCGAAGTGGATTCCGTTCGCCGAATCAATGATGACTGCCCTGAAAAACTCTAAGCAGCGCAACCGAACAGTCCAGTGTCTTCGTACTGATCCAACTCAGCATCTCGGACAGCCCACACTGTCACGTCAACGACAAAGGATCCGCGGACAACGTCAAGAAAGTGCTCCAAGCTTCGTAGAAGAAGAGAATTTTCCTACAGAAGATTAATTCCGCATTTTTCACTATTAATGTCCTTTTTCATTATCTTTTTTTAAGGTTCCTTTTTTGAAATAAATTAAATAATCGTTACCTGTCTTTGTACTGTGTTGTATCTGGAAAACATCCGGTAGAATACGACAAATTCTCTTCTAATATAGTCAAAAACTGCATTGATTCTAATAGAATCCTATCTGGGTTGACGTGGTTTTCGACGATTCCGATCGGGATCTTTGTGACCTTTTGAAAACCGATAAGTATGATGATCACCGCGGTCATCACCATGCCAACTTACAATGAAAAAGAGCACTGACTGTTAGCATCTGATGCCAAAAAAGCGACATGTCCAGAACATGACGCTTTTATGGCGTCAAATGCCAACATTTCGTGTTACTTGCCTATCGGTAATACTTTCAGCATACCGCAACCCTGTCGTAAATATGTCGCAGTTCTGCTGTTAGATTACTGCAACAGTGTGCTGTGCATTTTCAACTAACTATGCGGCAATAATGCCGTTAATATAATATTGAAGTATATAACAATATTGCTTTTAAAATAGCGTTACAGATGTAGTACCCTTATTTTGTTGGCAATATGCGTTACCACATATCACAATCGTAACGGCATCATAACGCCACAGCGTGCAGTAATTTTATGATGTGCCATAGCCTGTCACTAGTCTGCTGCTTACGTGTCATTACAAAATGTCGTTATTTTTGTACTAACATGTAGTTAAATCTAGCTGGATTTCTGTAGCTATCTGGTCTGAGCGGAGTAACTCAATCGATCTGTAGGTCTGGTGCTATACGTGCCACGATAATGTCCCTTCTGTGCCGTTTCTTTTAGGCATATTATGCTGTCAGATTTTAGCTTAAAGCGGTCGCAAAATTTACATTTATGATGGCATTGATCGCCACTGTCGAACACCATGCTGTTACAATCCTGTTGCTAGATGTCTTATGGGGTTAATGGAAGAGAACAGTCGCCATTTCACCGCTTTTATTGTCAAAGGAAAGGGATTGTTCCAATTTCTAAGGATGCCCTACGGTCTGTGCAACGCGCCCGCGACGTTCCAGAGATTAATGGATAGATTGATAGGTCCGGAGCTCGAGCCGTACGCGTTCGCGTATCTGGACGATATAATAATCGTGAATCGAACGTTCGAAGATCACCTCGAGTGGATCACAAAGATCCTCGGTATTATTCGAGAGGCCGGCCTCATATTAAATTTGGAGAAGAGCGAATTTTGTAGAAACGAAGTACGATATCTAGGATTTTTGGTAAATCGCGATGGATTGCGGCCGGATCCCGAAAAGATTAGACCGATAGTAGAATATCCGCGACCGCGAAACGCCACGGATTTGCGCCGGTCAACGGAATGGTCAATTGGTACCATCGGCACTTGAAAGATATCTCGCGCGTTGCAGGACTACTCAATCGTCTCACGAGTAAAACCGTATCGTGGTTATGGACCGAGGTCGAGGAGGCTGCATTTCGCGTAGTAAAAGACGAAATAATAAATGCCGCGATTCTCACATTCCCGAATTATAGTGCCCCATTTATTGTTTACACAGACGCGAGCGACAAAGGTATCGGCGCGGTGCTAACCCAGCCTGAGGAAGACGGGGAGAGATTGATAGAATGCGCGAGCAGGGCGATGACAGGGCCGGAAAAGCGTTACACGGTGACAGAAAAAGAATGTCTCGCGGTAGTGTGGTCTGTTCGCAAATTTCGGCCATACTTGGAAGGTTACGAATTTACGGTAGTAACAGATCATAGCAGCCTCCGGTGGCTACATAATTTAGCCGACCCGATAGGACGCTTAGCAAGATGGGCATTCGAGCTTTCCGGATATAAAATGAAAATTGAATATAGAAAAGGGACTGAGAACAAAGCCGCGGATGCGCTCTCCAGAATGTTTGAAGATATGGAACCGGAGTGGAGCGCTCAGGTAGATTCTCTGGGAGATGCGTTCGAGATAGATTGGTACGAGGAGAGGCGCGAAGCTATTCGCCGAAATCCACGCGCGTTCTCCGATTGGGTAATTGAGGAAAATGCGTCACATGAGCGTTGCACAAAGCAGATCAAGCTAGACCGATGGGAATCATGGGACCGAGCGTAGTTGCCCAGCCTTCCGATATGGTAGCATCGGATGTAATGGGACTGTACCCCAGATCCAAGCTCGGTAATAAATATCTGATTGTATTTGAGGATTTGTTCACACGATGGATCGAGTGTGTACCTGCGCCGGCAGCGACAGGTAAAACGATTACAGAAGCCTTTCGCACACACGTATTATGCCGTTGGGGTACACCGCGCGTATTACTAACCGACAACGGAACAGAGTACGTGAACTAGACAGTAAACCGAATGACAGATGAGTACGGCATCGAACGCAGATTGACACCACCGTATCACGCGCAGGCGAACCCTGTAGAACGCGTTAACCGAAATTTAAAAACCATGATAGCGAGCTACGTTTCCGGCGATCATAGTGAGTGGGACCTGCATATCGCGGAATTCCAGTTCGCGTATAATACTGCAGTACACTCCTCGCTCGGAGTAAGTCCAGCATATTTAAATCTCGGGCGGGAGCCGAAGTCAGCCCAACATTGGAAAAATATGATAGTAGAGGAAGTCGTGCCGAACGCGCCGGATAGGGAAAAATGGGTCGCGAGAATGAGCACACTTGTCGAGTTGCGCGATCTCGTGACAAATAAAATTCGCGAAGCATCGAAGAAACAGGCCGCGTACTATAATCGACGAAGACGAGATATGCCGCTGCACGCGGGAGATCGAGTATATCGGAAGTACCGTGTACTGTCAAAAGCTGTAAATAATATCACCTCGAAATTCGCGAAGAAATACGCCGGTCCGTACGCCATCGTGAGAGTCGTGTCGCCAAGCGTAGTAGAGTTGACCGATCCAGACGGCCGTCCTGCAGGGAGATGGCATGTGAAGGACCTGAAATTGGCGAGTAATGTGCCAAACCCGGACCGCTCGACTGCTCAATAATGTTTAAGAGATAGTTGATAGCATGATCGCGGAGATGATGCGTAATTGAAAAAAAAAAAATTTCATATAGAATAATGATAAAACGACAAACCGATATAAAGAAATAAAAATATTCACAGAAAGGATTGATAATGTCGGCTCGACGCCAAGTAGGGGAGCTGACTGGACTGGAGGAGCAGCTAGCTGCCATTCGCCTGGAAGCGCGCCGGCGATACCACGGGGACGAACCCGAGATGCCGCCCGTGCCACCGACACCGACTCCAGCCGAGCAGCTCGAAGCGATAAGAGCGGAGGCACAGCGCCGCTACCGCGAAGCCACGAGAGCCGCGGTCATAGTACCGACGTCCGCCGAGCAGCTGGCTCAGATTCGGGAGGAGGCTCAGCGACGCTATTGAGGCGCGACGCTGGGCAACCTAGCAGACCAGGGAGCCCGGAGGCGAGAAGTGGCCTTGACGGAAGTCGTCACGAGACGCTGGCTGAGCCAGGAGATGGAGAGTGTGGCATGGTCCAGACCGACTACTAGCACTCCGGAACGTCAGGTCGCCCCAGCCCTCCCGGGACAGACGCGCGCGCCGCCAGGGTGTCTCAACTGTCGACGCCCCGGACACGCATGGAGGCGATGCGTTCGACCTCTAAGGGAGGACTTTTGACGCCGATGTAACCGCGACGGGACTACAACTGAACATTGCCCCGGACCGCATGGGATGGCGAGAGCGATCGCGCAAGGACGCGCCGACAGGGTGTATCAGATTCGCCAGCGCAACAGAGCGTGCGTAGCGCCGCTGGACATGACCTGTCCACGGTGCTTCACGGAAGGACACGGGCCCCGAGACTGCCCTGTGCCGTGAACCCCGGACAGTCCACCGTACTGTACGAACTGCTACCGGCTCAATTTCACACGCTCGACGTGCCCGGACTGTAACGGACGTCGTCGACGATATTAGAAAAGAAAGGAAAAAAAAACAATGGAAACCGGAAACGACCTACGCGAGATGCTAGCTCATTAATAGTTTCTTTTACCAGTGTTAAATATTAAGAGTGAAGTGCCAAAGAGCCTTTTAAATAATAAGTATGATGAAAAAAAAAGACTGATTTATTTTTGAGTTGGGACAAAAAAAAAAGAGACGAACTATATAATTTTTTTTTACTGATTCCAATGTTATATTTTTTTGTTTTGTTTTGTGTGCTCTGGAGACGCTCGAGAGGAGCGTAAAGAATTTTGCTATTAGTGAGTAAGAATTAATGAGTTATATTGTTGATTTTTTTGTTGTTGTATGACCCGCCGTCGCGTGCTGCCGACGGACGAACGCGGACGCGCACGCGCGAGGAACACAAAAAAAGAAAAAGAAAAAAAAATTTATTTGAATTTTGGTTTAGTTAAAAAAAAAAAAAAAAAGCCTCACGGGACGAAGTCTCCGCAGAAAAAAGTGTTCTTTTTTTTATTGATTGCCATTTTTTTTTTAGTTTAATTTTGTACCGGCGTGGACCGCGACGGACGGCACGACCGAGGGTAGTAGAATTAAGATTGCGTTAATAAAATGATTTTCACTGTATTGAAATTTTTGTGTTGGTGTTGGAAAGTTATTGAATAATTAATCACGGTGGAGGAAGTGCGAGACATGATGGAGGAGCGATCCTGCAGCGAAGCGCGTTGCAATGGTGTATCGGCGTGAGCCTACCTCGCGTTAGAGCGGGTGGTCTGGCCTAGTGGGGGGATGTGACGAGGCGTTAGTACCCGCTCGCATCAACGCGCTGGGCCTAGGGTGCTCGTGCACCGAGGCCTCACGAAAGCCAGCGTAGCAACCGAATCGTTCCTCGTCATGGGAAACTCGTAGCGTATTCCAACGTTTGACTGCCGTGAATATTACACTTACAGGATTCTCGGAATTAGAGCGAAGGGCCGGGGAGACGCTCGCGACGTCGGAGGATGGAAGGAGAGAGACGGCGGAACAACGCGACGATCGACGAAGTCGATCGATGGCAGGCCGTGACCCCCACCCCGGACGTCCGAGGCACGCGTAACCCGGCATAGCGTGCGACAATTAACGAAAAGATTTTCAGTTAGCGAGGAACCTCGAATAGGACCGTTAGCCTAAAGTATCGATAGAGAGAGTATAGAGTGATCGCGCTCGAGTTGCTCTCGTGTAGTATCGGGAATTATTACGTCGCGTCGAGCGTAATAGCGTGAATAAAGTATTCCTCCGCGAGTAATACCGTACTGCGCACGAGCCAACGGAAATATTAATTGAGTGGATTAACCCGAAAGTATAGTGTTGAGTGGAAGATTCTCCCCCGCGGATTAAGTAGTAGCAGAGACGAGAAAGTACCGGCATCGTCGCGACGACGCAGACCGGCAGCACAGAAAAGGTAGGCGTACGTGGTGCACCATTCTTTGTACAATTGTCCCGCGTCTGTAGACTCCTCCTCGGTTTTGTCGGCTTCCCCGAATAGAAAACTAGATTATTGGAAAATCGAAGCGTCGCGTGCGAGATAGGTCCACGAAGCTTTGTTCAGACTCGAGGCATCTCTTGTATCAACTTTGTAACGTGAATAATTTCTCAAATTTATTAAACGCACAGCTTGTTATTTTGACACTTGGATTTAGTGTTATCGTATTTGACTTTGCATGTCCGCGAACTGGACCCTTTCCAGCTAGCCAGCAGCCCGGCGAAGAAGATCAAGAAGAGAGAGAAAAATCCCTGGCTCTCGAGGAATAATAGAGAGCCTGGCGCCCAGCAAATCAACGAGAGTGATAAAATAGTAGTATGGAAATTTCAGGGCGTCGTTATATTTGGTCGGTTTGCTCCTCGTCCAGTTCCCGAAATTCCTGCACGAGGGGCCCGTCACAATATATATGTATATAGACATTATTTTTTAAATAACCTAAAGAACCTTAAATAAATAACTTGAAGAACCAAAGAAACCTAAATCAACTAAAAAGAAATTCTCGCATTTAAAGGTGAAAAAATCAGTACAAAAAAAAAATCTTGCATTTTGTTGCAAGGCCGGCCATAACGGACATTGCCGTTATGGCCGGCGAGTCGGGTGGAAGTGATCGCCAGGATTGGGACCGCGATCCGGTATATAAATGCTGTGGGAAAAAGAGATACCTCTGCTATACGTGTGTAAAGTGCGGGAATGTGTATCACAAAAGCTGCGGTGATAGAGATCGTAAAGATACCCTCGCTAGAAGAGGCCCGAACGGATTATTACAGTGCTGCGGGGACCTAACCTCAAAATGCTCAAACGGAAAGAGCCTAGGAGAAATAAAGGAGCAGGAAAAGAAAATCAAGGAACTATCGGAGAAACTAGAACAACGTAACTATGAGTTAGATATGATACGAAGTGAAAACGGGAAACTAAAAGGAAAAATAAAAGCTGTCGATAATAGGTTAGACGTGAGCAACTGGGTGATAGGTCGAGCTTATCCTTAGATACAGAGCAAGACGAAACCGAATTAACAAAGCTAAGAGAAGAAAATACCAAATTGAAACAGCAAATACATGAAAAAACGAAACACATCGACACGAATTCAAAAGAGGAATTAAATAGACTCAGGAAACTAGTACAGGAAATGAGTGAAGAAAGAGCAAAAAGCGCAGAAGAGTTGTTTGCAACTCATGGGTCAGCTCCCTTCCACTAGGGTCACTCCATCACGACCATTCACCACCACCGGAGTGGATTACGCAGGTCCACTCTGAGTCAAAACATGGAAGGGGAGAGGTGCAAAGGTTCAAAAGGGGTGGCTTTGCATCTTTGTCTGCTTCTCTACTTCAGCGCTTCATCTCGAAGTAGTAAGCGACTATTCAGCTGAAGCCTTTCTCGCCGCGTTCAGACGATTCACTGGACGCAGAGGTCTCTGCCATACTCTTCGAAGCGATTGCGGAACAACATTCATCGGGGCAGACACTACACTCAAACGACTCTTCACTCAGGGAACTCAAGATCAACTCCAACTCGCCGACTCGCTCACCCAAGACAGAGTTAGGTGGGAATTCATCACACCAGCTGCACCTCACATGGGAGGTAAATGGGAGGCTGCAGTTAAGTCTGTCAAATATCATCTTCGGCGAACGGTCGGAGACACACTGCTCACTTACGAAGAACTGACGACTCTACTCATCCAAATTGAAGCAGTACTCAACTCTAGACCATTGGAACCTCTCACCGACGACCCTGAAGACGTCTCTGACTCACGCCAGGGCATTTTCTCATCGGCCAGCCCCTCAATACCGTTGTCGAGCCATCGTTGCTCGATCTCAACACTGTTCGTCTCGATCGCTGACAACTCATTCAACAACGCTTTCACCATTTTTGGAATCACTGGTCAACTCAATATTTGCAACAACACCTCTCAACGTCCAAGTGGCATCATCCATCTCACGACTTGAAGGTTGGCTCATTGGTCCTGCTCACGGATGAGCGCTTTCCTCCATCCAAGTGGCCACTCGGTCGGATAACTCAGTTACACCCCGGCCAGGACGGACTCACTCGGGTCGTCACACTCAAGACCGCCACCACAACGCTCACCAGGCCGATTGCCAAATTGGCGATTCTTCCGTGGATAGCTCAGGATACCTCAACGTAATCCAATCATCAACTCTGTTGCTGATGGCGGGCGGAATGTTCAATTATCAGACCAATAATTTCGTGACTAGCTCTGATACTCCTCAGCGGCGAACCGTCGCTCTAGTTTGGAACATCAGGAGACGGAACTGCAGCGCGGGGCTCCACGGGACCCCCTCGCGGCACGCCCCGTGTCTTCTTGCTCGAGCACACGAGGCGCCGCTGAGAGCAGACATTGTGTTCTCGTTTAACGAAGCCGGTACACGTGCGAATTCAACAAGTGGTGTTTCTCAAAAAAGACGGGTCAACTCAGCGGTGTCATTTCATTTTTTAGGTCAACTCAGTTCATAATATTTCCTGAAATCACTCAGTATACAATTGGTGTCATTTCAACCGTCAGGAAATAAGTGAATTAAGTATTTGTACGCTCAAGAAATCACGTAGACGCTCATAGACAATACACACGCTCGCTCTCTCTCTTACGCTTGTGCTATTCAGACTCTCACCCTCTCACTCACTCTCACGGGCAACTCATTGGTGTTATTTCTCACACGATTCGCGACGCACTTTCTTCGCGTTGTTAACTAATCCGTGGTAACCTCATATGGTGTATAGTGGTAAAATAAATATAATAAATTTTTGTATACTAATTAATTGGCGTCACTCGCTCATTGAAAATTAATTTCCCCCACCCAGCGAGTATCTCAACATTATTTGAACAGGTACGCAATTGATTTTACTGCATTCCATGCATAGTTTAGAGTAAAAAAAAGTCGTAATCAACTTATTTGTAGGAGCAAAACTTTTAGAGTAATCTGCGTGGGTGTTGTGTCGCAACCGATTTCGAAATTATTATTTCCAAAATTATTGCTCCTCGTGAAAAATACCAAAAGACGTTTTCCTCTTAAGTGGTGCAAGGAAAGCAGAAAAATCAATTGCGTACCGATAAAATGATTGTTGTTGAAAATAAGCAACAAATTGTTGTCTAACTAATGCAATTAACAAGTTATTAACTTTTAACTTATATTTATTTATTCCTTGCATAGTTTAAAGTGAAAAAGGTCCTGTTAAACTTTTTAGTAGGGATAAGACTTTTAGAGTTATCTGCGTGGGTGTTGAGTCGCAACGGATTTTGACGTGATTACTTTCGAAAGTACTGCTTCTAGTGAAAAATACCAAAAGACATTTTCCTCCTAATATTGTGCAAGGAATGCAGTAAAATTAATTGCGTACCCATAAAATGATTGTTGTTGAAAATACGCAACAAATTGTTGTCTAACTAATGCAATTAACAAGTTATTAACTTTTAACTTATATTTATTTATTCCTTGCATAGTTTAAAGTGAAAAAGGTCCTGTTAAACTTTTTTGTAGGGATAAGACTTTTAGAGTTATCTGCGTGGGTGTTGAGTCGCAACGGATTTCGACGTGATTACTTTCGAAAGTACTGCTTCTAGTGAAAAATACCAAAAGACATTTTCCTCTTAATATTGTGCAAGGAATGCAGTAAAATTAATTGCGTATCCATAAAATGATTGTTGTTGAAAATAAGCAACAAATTGTTGTCTAACTAATGCAATTAACAAGTTATTAACTTTTAACTTATAATTATTTATTCCTTGCATAGTTTAAAGTGAAAAAGGTCCTGTTAAACTTTTTAGTAGGGATAAGACTTTTAGAGTTATCTGCGTGGGTGTTGAGTCGCAACGGATTTCGACGTGATTATTTTAGAAAGTATTGCTTCTAGTGAAAAATACCAAAAGCCATTTTCCTCTTAATATTGTGCAAGGAATGCAGTAAAATTAATTGCGTCCCGATAAAATGATTGTTGTTGAAAATAAGCAACAAATTGTTGTCTAACTAATGCAATTAACAAGTTATTAACTTTTAACTTATTATTTATTCCTTGCATAGTTTAAAGTGAAAAAGGTCCTGTTAAACTTTTTAGTAGGGATGAGACTTTTAGAGTTATCTGCTTGGGTGTTGAGTCGCAACGGATTTCGACGTCATTATTTTCGAAAGTATTGCTTCTAGTGAAAAATACCAAAAGACATTTTCCTCTTAATATTGTGCAAGGAATGCAGTAAAATTAATTGCGTACCCATAAAATGATTGTTGTTGAAAATAAGCAACAAATTGTTGTCTAACTAATGCAATTAACAAGTTATTAACTTTTAACTTATATTTATTTATTCCGTGCATAGTTTAAAGTGAAAAAGGTCCTGTTAAACTTTTTTGTAGGGATAAGACTTTTAGAGTTATCTGCGTGGGTGTTAAGTCGCCACGGATTTCGACGTGATTATTTTCGAAAGTATTGCTTCTAGCGAAAAATACCAAAAGACGTTTTCCTCTTAATATTGTGCAAGGAATGCACTAAAATAAATTGTGTACCGATAAAATGATTAGTGTTGAAAATAAGCAACAAATTGTTGTATATCTAATGCAATTAACAAGTTATCAACTTTTGACTGATTTTTCTTTATTCCTTGCATAATTTAGAGTAAAAAATGTCGTGATAAACTTTTTTGTAGGAGTTAGACTTTTAATGTAACCTGCGTGGAAGCTGTGTCGCCATTGATTTCGACGTATTGATTTTAAAAACTATTGCTTCTAGTGGAAAATACTAAAGGACGTTTTCCTTTTAAAACGGTGTAAGGAATGCAGTGAAATTAATTGCGCACCGATAAAATGACTACAATCAAGTTAAAAGTTAATAACGTGTTAATTGCATTTGTTAGACAACAATTTTCTGCTTATTTTTAAGAACAATCATTTCATCGATCCACAACTGATTTTACTGCATTCCTTTTCCATTTTTTAGTGGAAAACGTCGTAAGATATTTTCCACTAGAAGCAATAGTTTTGAAAATAATTACGTCGAAATTCATGGCAACACAGCTTCTACGTCATGACGTTATTTTTTACTCTAAAGTATGCAATGAATAAAGATAAACAAATTAAAAGTTGATACTTATTTTCAACAACAATAAATTTATCGGTCTGCAATTGATTCCCCTGTATTCCTTGCATCGTTCTGGGAGGAAAACGTCCCTTGGTTCTTTTCGCTGGAAGTACTACTATTGAAAATAATTACGTTGAAATTCAAGGCAAAGTCTTACTCCTACAAAAAAGTTAAACAAGATCTTTTTTACTGCAAAAATAGTAATGAATCGATGCAAACTAGTTGAAAGTTAATTATCGTTAATTGCATTAATAAGGCAAGAATTTTTTGCTTATTTTTAACAACAATTATATTATCGGTGTGAAATTGATTTCACTCTTTTCCTTTCACCGTTTTAAGAAGAAAATGCACTTTGGTATTTTCCGCTATACCCAATAGTTTTAGAATAACATGCGTTGAAATCGGTGGTGCCTCAGCCGTCAAGCAGATTACTCTAGAAGTCTTGGTTTTAGAAAACAGTTGATTACGACCTTCCTTAGTCTGAACTATGCAAGGCCAAATAAAAACAATTAAAAAGCTAGTAACTTGTTAATTGCATTAATTAGACAAAAATTTGTTGCTTATTTTTAACAGCAATCATTTTATCGGTGCGCAATTTATTTCACTCCATTCTTTGCACGGTTTTAAGAGAAAAACATTGGTTGGTATTTTTCGATAGAAGCAATACTATTAAAAGTAAAATTGTAGAAATCGCAGATTACTTTTAAAGTCTTACTAGTATAAAAAAGATGATTAAGGTCTTTTTTACTTTAAACGAAGCATGGAATAGAGACAAACAAGTTAAAAGCTTATTATTTGTTAATTGCATTAGTTGGACAACAATTCGTCGGTTATTTAAAAAAAACATTTTATTCGTCCACAATTCATTTTATTGCATTCCTTGCACCGTTTTAAGAGGAAAACTTTATTTGATATTTTTCCCTAGAAGCAATAGATTGGAAAAAGTACGTCGAAATCATTTTCGATACAGTTTCCACGCAGATTACTTTAAAAGTCTTGCTTCTACAAAAAAGTTGATCTCGACCTTTCTTACTGTGAACTATGCCAGGAAAAAAGAAAAGTAAGTCAAACGTTAATAACTTGTTACTTGCGTTAATTAGACAACAATTCGTTTCTTATTTTTAACAACTATAACTTTATCGGTGTGTAATTGATTGTAATGTATTACTTGCATTGTTTTGAGAGGAAAATATCATTATGTTTTTTCGCTAGAAGCAATAGTTTTAAAATAAAACACGTTGAAATCGATGGTAATACTGCTTTTCTATTAAAAAAAAAACACCCGAAAAAATGACTGTTTTTAAGCGACGAATTATTTTGTAACTAATGCAATTAACAAGTCATTGACTTTCTACTTTTTTTTGTGATTCCTTGCATTGTTTACAGTAGAAAATGTGTTGTTGAACTTTGTTTTAGGTGCAAAACTTTAGAAGTAATCCTCGTGGAAGCGGTGTCGTCTCCGATTTGAACGTATTTATTTTCAAAACTGTTGCTTCTAGCGAAAAATACTATAGGGCGTTTTTCTCTAAACACGATGCTAGGAATGTAGTGAAATCGATGGCGCACTGACAAAACTATTGTTGTTTAACTGATTCAATTAATAAGTTGTTTTGTTTTATCTCGTTTATTTCGTTTCTTTGTATTCTCATTCGTAAAAGACCCCTTTAGCATTCTTGTTGAAGAAAAGCTTAAAAAAAATCGTGCAGTACTTGCACCGCCACTACGTCGACTTGTTTATTAATGAAAGGTTTGTGCCTAGCCAAGTATAACAGAGGACTTTTATCACGCAGAATGCTGTATTTTTGTCTCACGCACGAAGTAAGTACAAAACTAAATTTTGTGCAAGTGTAGAGCCAGCAGTTGTAATGCGACCAGTTTCAATTGATGACATTTTACAGAAGTACTAAAAGAAAGGGGGCTTACCAGACATTCCGGGGCAAGATAGCAGTCCCCAGAAATTTGGTACCGCTAAAATCAGGGCTGCATAGTATACCCAAAAAATATCTAATATTTTCGGTCGTCGAATAAATCTCGGAGCGTTTGAATACTGGTGGAATTAAATAAAAAATGAAAAGCAAGAGAGGAGTTTTCATTTTTTTTTTTGCGTGAACGCATAATTTTTCTGCGATAAATAATATGACTAATGTCGACGATGTTAATTTTAATTTTTATGGAATATTTTTCTATTGTTTTTTCCTGTATTTTTGCAAAAAGGATCTTGCGGTTCACAAATAAATAATAATAATAAAATTGTAGTTGGATCGTAGACGAACGTAAGGACATAAAAATGTCAAGTATCAGTGAAATTTAACGTTTCCGCGTTTCTTCCTGTACGATTTTTTTTTCGAACTTCCATTATCGACCATACAAATACGATTTCTGTACGATAAACTATCCAGTTTATTTTGGAACAGAAGTAACTACACATTACTAGGAGCATTGTCGATAACCAAAAAAATGAAAGAAAAAAAAAAGAAAAATTGTAAATCTAAGAATCACGCCTGATTTCCAGATTTACGATTTTTCTTTTTTTATGCCCATTATGCTTCGGACAATCATTTTTTTAACTTATAGAATCGTTTACATTTTTTTGTGATAATTACACTGAAAACAAATTTCATTGATTCAATAAATCCATCGTTTGCGGGCTGCCAAAAACAAGCGGTATCAACTTAATTTGAATTCTAATTCCTCCAATTCCATAGGAGATCCAACCAATAACTCTAAAATAAGCAAAATAATGTTTTATTATTTCAATGTTGAAAGGGATTGAACGAATAAGAACTAAAGTTAATTCAAAAATACTTCTTTTTGGCAGCCCGCAAACGATGGATTTATGGAATCAATAACATTTTTTTTCAGTGTAGTTCAATGTATCTTGAAGAACAAAATCTGGATACTCGGAAAATGGGTATACCATCGGTGCCAGGATACTTCTTTTTTTCAGGTGCGTTAACAACGCACCTGATGACGCGCGAGGACGCATCTTTATAGCGTCCCTATCTCCCTACCATGCCACTCTCCAGCCCCCTCCAACGCTACACGAGCACGTGGGAGCCGCTGCGTTGAGGAGCACTGCCGGTGAAAGGCCGCAGCCAATAAGATTTGAGAGTTCCCAAGCGCGCTTCGCTGGGTGTCTAGTTTCACCTGAACCTCACTGTATAAAGTATATTCAGCATGCATGTGAAATGTTTCCCAACTGGACATCTAATTTACTTCCAATGTAGTCAGTATATATCCATATGGCTATATCCGTAAAAATTAATTAATTTGATATTAAATTTTCTTTTAATGCAGTGTTAAAATCGTATTATTCGTAGTATTCTTTAGTAATAAATCAACGTGACATCAACTTGTTCTTTAGAACTAACAAATGTTCTGTCTAATTTCAAACACATGAGGCATATTTTTTTCACTTAAGGTTTCATTGACACGCGATATTATTCAACATATCTTTTATGCGCACGTTTACATAGTGAAATAATAAATATATTGAAATGACATTCTGGATATATCCAAATTATGTAATAAATATATTTTCCGTATATTGGAAAATATACGAAAAGATACAAGTAGTAGACGCTCGTGCTGGGGAGACAGACGTTACCCCCTCCCTACCTCCCGTCTGGCGCCGTGTCCAGTCTAATTAGCATAATTCCCCGAGCTCTGATTGGTTGTTTAAATCCCCTCTCCCTCCCACTCCTTTCTTAAAACAGGTGGGAATAATTAGCATAATTCCCCGAGCTCTGATTGGTTGTTTAAATCCCCTCTCCCTCCCACTCCTTTCTTAAAACAGGTGGAAATAATTAGCATAATTCCCCGAGCTCTCATTTGTTGTTTAAATCCCCTCTTCCTCCACCTCCTTTTTTTAAACAGGTGGGGCTAATTTGCATAATTCCCCGAGCTCTGATTGGTTGAGTGGGTTTTTCCGGGGCCTTGATTCCCTGAGCTCTGATTGGTTGAATATTTTTTCGGTGAGATGATTTCCCTAGCGCTGATTGGTGGGTGCGCACTTGTCCACCGCGGTTGATAATTTTCGTGGTCAAAATAGGTCGATGCTCCTGCAGTCGGTATTGTAGATTTTTTCCCTACTATCGGTAACTCGATTTTCCGGATGTTGGTAAATTTTCCAGTCCTGCAACCGGTAATTCAGTTTTCCGGATGTTGACAAATTTTCCGGATCGATAAGTCGGTAAAATCGATAAAAAGAATTTTTTCGGATGATAGTACATTTTTCAGGTAGGTAAGTCGTGAAATAAAAGAAAAACAGGATTTTCAAGGAGATAATTTTATTCAAACATTGAAAATTGATGAATTGTTGTAGAGTATTCGATTACATATAGGCGAGTGAACGAAAAAATGCAATTGTCAAAATCGGTCATAAAGGGCATAAGACTTATAATTAATTACAATGCGATACGACGATGTTTATAAAGAGAAGTGCCATTAAAAAATAGGTGAATAAAATAATATGTAGTTTCGCGGGTACAATGCGAAAATAAGTCTACACAGAAAACGCATATATACAAGTTTTGTCATTATTCGGCAGTCGGTTGGTTCTTCATCGCAAGTGTTTTACGCAGCTCGTTTGCGATGAAAGCAGTGCACAATGCGGTGAGCTCCAGGAACATGATGCCAAACGTAAATTCCACAAATTCAGCATCCATACGACGTTGCACTGCATCTCTCAAAGATTTAAAATTATCCTTCAGCAATACTTTGATGCGTTGCTCGTTGATTTTTTCGGGTGTCTCGTTGGCCGGGATATGCAGCAATAATTCAGCACAAAGCACTTCGACGCACTTCTGTACATTTGAGGCATGTCTTTGTAGTCGTCTGAAGCGTTCGTCGGTGCACACCATTATATGTTGTAATCCCTCAAACGAAGGTTTTTGCATCACAACCGCTGGTGAATAATTTTTACGCTTCTTCTTCGCTGGTGGCTCGGGTTCCAGCTAACTCTCATTCGTCTCATCATAAATAGGTGTTGTTTCAACACGACGATCAAACACGATAGGTTTCGAGCCATAGCTTGTCGTGAAGAGAATCTCACAGTCGGAGATGTGTATCGGGTCTGGAGTGCGCCAGCCCGATCCCCAAACTACCTTCTGTCCATCGGTAAAATACTTTGAAATATTCGGAAGATGTGTTTGCAGCAAAATCCAATCCTTCGACTCGAAAACAATACCACCAGCCGTGTTATTGTTCTGCAGTTTTACGATAGGTTGTATACTTCCATCGGCCCGCGGTTGTAGGCCGACAGTCACTCTCTTCGTCTCTGACTGGTTAAGGAGGTTGGAGCGCTACGCTCGGGGGGGGGGGGGGGGGGTAGGCCTGGAGACGCGCGCCGTGCGGGGCAGGTAGCGAGTGAGTGAGAGGTCCGCGTTGTGAAAGCCCAAGCGTACAGAGACAAAAGCTGGAAAAGTCCGTTTCACTCGTACTATCTCAAAAACTAAGCGGTTAATTATTTCGAAATTTGACAACATATTTGTAGACATAATTCCCTTGCCGTTAGCATATTTTTCACATGACAATCTTTTCGCGTGCTTTTGCAGTATCGATTTATGTGCTGTCAATCAGTGACGGTTCCATAACAGCAATGTTAATAGCCCAACTACGGTTTTCAATATCTCTGCAACTAAACGGTGAATCTATTTTAATTTCTGGGTACACCGAACACAAGTGTTGTTCAACATAATATTTCTTTTTCACACTGGAATATTTAAAATGCTGTAGCGCTCCAACCTCCTTAAGTGTGTACGTTGTACCGAGAATTGGAGGTCCTTCGAGGCGCTTCTTCTCGGTGTCCGACAGCACACGGTACATGGTCGAGGGTTGTAGATCGCTGTTGCCTTGATCTTGAGAGTTGATTGCTTGGTCCATGTTGAACTCAAAGATGAAACTGGCTTTACCAAAGTCACGGGCCTGACTGCCGATTACTGCTATTATACTAGTGTTTATATATACACGCTTCACCCTAAAATATCACACGTGTTTTCAAACGGTGGGGGTGGAACCGGTTGATTGTTATGTGCAGGTGTCGACCAATATCGTGGGATTCACCGGATGTGTGCATATATTACCAGATTTTCTGTTAACAGGTATTTCAGGGTGGTCTACGCGTGACATCTGTTAAGATTTTTTATAGCCGTTAACATATTTTCCCTCTAGAAATCCTTGTATATCGATGGAAAAGATGGTGAGTGTCTTTTGTCGCACCTAAGGAAGGGTGTGTTGTCATAGACCTGCTGTTGCATAGATTAAAGATAAAAAAGTAAGATTCGTGTATTTTCCAACGTCAAAGGTAATAAAAATCGTGATAGATAACTGTCACAACAGACGACGTTTACGATGGTCGGTTTAAGGAATGATGGTGTCGCTAACCAGCTGTCGTGTCGAGATGCTGTTTTCTCACCTCTTACCTGTGTAGATGACCGCTTAGAGATAGTTTTCCGGTTGCAGCGCGAGTGGTAGTAAAAAAAAAAAGAAAAGTGTCCCCAAAGTATCGATGACCAGGTCGAGGGTCGATGCGAAGCTGTTTGGCGATCTTCGCAAGAGACAGCATTGTTTTTATGCTTATTAAGGGTTTTCAAATTTTCTATAAGGGTTGCGTAAACGTTGGTTCGCGTTTTGACCAATGTTTACGTTCGAAGAAATGGTCACAGCCTATTTTTCTCTTTTTCTGTCTTAAATCTATCGCTAGGGGGTGTGGTTAAAGCTGTATAGTCTTTGGAAACACAGACTTTGTTTAATTCTCTCTCGGGAAGTCATTCGTGACAGTTCAGCATCCCCCGCGTTTGAAAATCGTAGTTTCAACGTTTTTTTTTTTCGCGTGTGAGCTGTTTAGTGTTCGTAAATCCGCACGTAGTGAATTGATTGGATTTACAGTGAACTGTGAGTTCTGTGAATTGTTTATGAACTTCGAGTGTGTTGCTCGAGTATTACGTGTTTTTTTCTGTCGCTAAAAAACTTTGTTTCGGGTTTTCGAATACTGGGCAACGAGAAAACTAAAGAAAAAAAAATGCAGTGTGTGAGGAATAATCAGTGTGATCGTGCTCGTAATTTGATCAAGGCGATCATGAAAATGGTCGGCCTTGTAAAAAATTCGAAGTGCTGTCATTGCACGTCGCTGCACGCAGCATTGGGCTTCGACGTTGAGAGTGATGAATCTCAGTGAAGCCCAACGCAAAACTTTGAAGCCTCGCATCATGCGACTTTAATTGCGTGTGAGGTGGTGCGGGAGCGAAATGCCGGACACTACCCGGTAGTTCGTAATTTAATAGAACGTTACGAAAATTCGCTTTCCTTCGCTTGGGCCGAGCAGTGAGACAGCGATACCTCGGAGGATGAAGGCGAGGTCTGCGATGACGATAATGGTCACGATGACGACGACGTAGAGGTCATCGACCTCGCGACGCCTGCATCTCCGGCGGCTGCCAGCGGCGAGGACCGCGGATGTGATGTTGTCGTTGTCGATCTAATAAGTCCAGCACCTTCGGTGGCGAGCATCGACGAGGCCCCCGTCAACTTGATGGCCCCTGACTCGCCGAATCCAGCGCATATCGAGGTGAATGTCGTGATCCGTCGTGGACCGGACGATGATGCGGAGAGCCCAGCATCACCGGACCCCGAACCCGTCGAGCAGTATCTGGAACCTCAGGGTCTACTCCAGGGCGTATTTTATTACAACCCTGAAGACCCAGGTAGAATCTGGGTGGTTGAGGACGATCACCAAGAGAGCGAGACCGACTCTGGTGTCCATACCGTGGGAAGCGGCGTCTCTGCGGCCGTCACGGACCACGGTGATCAGGATCAGCACGTCCCCGGTTAATACGAGGTCGTGGTTCCTATGGAGGTCGACGACGCCGATCATCAGGTACCCGAGGAGGAGGAGGAGGATATCATCGATGACCGCGGCGACGACACCACTGTCGAAGATATCAGCGGCAGCATCGCAACGGGACCCGACGTCGAGGGAGATTCCGATGACGTTACCGTCGTCATGGGTGACGTGAACAGGGTCCCTCAGCAGGTGGAGAGCCGTGAAAATCGTAAATGTTTATTTTGATAATAAAAAATATTAATTTAATATTTATATACTGTTAAAATATTTGCAAATTTTTATTTGAATAAATTTTATTAATTTCTTCATATATTAGATTTAATATATGTGCATTACATAATTTAAAAATTATATTAAATTTCCTGATTTTTATTGTTAGATTTTTCGATCTTTATTCAATGTAGTAGACAAAAATTGTGTTATTTTACTTGCATATTAAATTTAATATATACATTTTTTTTTACTTTGAGAGTAGTGATAATTATAAGCAAATGTTTTTAACAGTATATAGATAATCTGTTTGCACACATATAAATCGGTTTAACATATGTCGATGTTAAACCGTAGGTGTGCGTTCATGGCTTGGCCTGGCGGAGGGTAATCAGCAACAACAGGGTGGAGTACCGTACGGGGATTAGTTTGTAAATAGTATGGTAATAGAGTTATTTACCAACTGGTAAATAACTGGTAATCGAGTTATTTACCAGTTGGTAAATAAAGCCGATATGGCGTTTCAATCACGATCAATTGTGGGATTTACTTTGTCGCGTAAATCAAAGCGCCAGAATCCTATCGGTGAACGACACATTAATATTCACAGTGACGTACGTCGATATGGTCACTGGTGCAGGCAGCGTAGAGGAAAAACTTGCGAAAAACCGGTCCATCGTCTCGATCGGCAACACGGACAATTTGTGTTTTCCTCGCTCGCTTGTGGTTGCTCTCGCAAATGCTCGTAGCAAGCACGAGCGCACAGACGAAGCGAAAGTTTTTTATGAACGTATACGTCATAAAAAATCGAAGCTTCAGAGAGACGAGGCAAACAAGCTTGTCGGTGAGGCAGGCGTGACAGTCCCAGCGGCAGGGTGCGGACTACCTGAGATCGAGATGTTCCAGCGACACTTTATGGCTACGAGGGTAGCTATAGTGGTGTACGACTGGGCATCTCTAGGTAGTGGTGCTGAAGCGACTTTCAATGGGAAAACGAGGTTCGAAGATATACCGGCGCTTACAATTATCAACATCGCATATTTCAGCGCCGATAATCATTATTCACCGATTACCAATCTCACTGCTACCGGTGGTATGGGGAATTATTGTGCACAAGTAAGTGCCCGCGCTGCTACTCATCACCACCGTGTGCGGTCGGATCTTCGGACAACGACCACGACCACGACAATAACAACGGTGATGAGTGGGAGTGCGAAGAAGGCCCTTGAGGTGCACAGCATTGAGAAAATCTCAATTATTTGGGCCAACGAGATGACACAATATGACCCCGTAACACGCGAGGGAGGGCTCTTTGTCGAGTATATAAATACATTCCTGCGAATTAAGCAAGAGTCTAGTGGTTGGCCTGCAGAATGCATTGATGCCGAATCCAAAGTTCGCTACATCGATGAGTATGAGCGGGCCGAGGGTATTCGGCTCGATGAGAAAAAGATCGCGAAGAACCCGGGTCTGAGAGCCGTCGCAAAACTCTGTCTTAATTCGTTTTGGGGTAAATTCGGACACAGGTTAAACTTGACGCAGACGACTGTTGTAAAAAATCGCGAAGAGTTGCTGCTGCTTCTCGGCGACAACGACAAAGAAGTTCATCGTTTATTACCGGTGAACGATCAGGTGTTGTACGCTAATTGGTTGTGCATTGACGAGGCCGTTGTACTGTCGGCACAAACTAGTGTCGTTATCACGGCGTATACAACTGCTCAGGCTCGTCTTAAACTCTATAGTTATCTAGAACGGCTGGGAAGACGTGTGCTTTATTACGACACAGACTCGGTGATTTTTGTCAGCACCGGTCAACAGGGTGAATGGGTGCCACCGCTCGGAAACCTTCTCGGGGACATGACCAACGAACTAAAGGAGCCAACAGACTATATAAAGTCATTTGTATCTGGTGGCCCTAAGTTTTATGGTTATGAGGTCGTGAATAGCGCCAACCCCGAGAAAGTTATAAAGACCGAGTGCAAAGTGAAGGGCTTATCTTTGAATTATAAAAACTCACAAAAAGTGAATTTCAAATCGATTCGACAGATGATAGAGTGCGATTTACCCGAGGAAAATCGTGAATCTATCAAACTCGATTTCGCATAAATTCAAAGAACAGCCCTTCATGATGTGATAACCTGCAAACAGACAAAAACCTGTCGAGTTGTGTGTCGTAAGCGTCGGCATATCAGCCACACATTATCGTTACCGTTCGGCTACAAGGGTTAGCAATAGTGCAATTACCGTTATTATCGTCCTCGTCGTCCTCGTCGTCTAATTTAGATTATAATTTTTATTGTAGTAAATATATTATAGTTTAATCTATGCGAAGTTGTTATGGTTGTGTGTGTGTGTGTGTGTGTGTAAAAAAGAATTGTCAGCGTTTGTGTGTGTGTGTGTTTGTGTGTGTGTGTGCGTGTGCACAGTGTATTTAATAATAAGTCATATTTGTAAGATTAAAAAAAATTGAAAATGTTAGAAAAGTAAAAAAAAAAAATATCTATTAATTTTAATTTTGTAAAAATCGATATTTTTTATATATATTATTTTATAAGATGTATTGAAAAATAAAATAAAAAAACCCAAAAAATGTTTGAAAAATTTTAAAAAATATATATTTTTGTTAACATTTTATTTTTATATTACAATTTTTTTTAAATATTCTATGAAACCTAAAAAAAAACAATTTCGTCCATTTTTAATAAAAAAACATTTTTTTAAACCTATTTCTTTTTGTATCTGTGTTAAAAATTACTATCCTTCCCATAGTCTTAATACAACGCAGCTGCACAAGTTCGAGCCATCGTTGAAGACGGAGTAAGAAGCAGAGATAGATAGAGAGAGAGAAAAGTAAGTATGTGCGCGTGGGGCATGTGTGCGCAGCGGTATAAAAGCTGACCGCCACGCTCGCTCGTTCATAAGCTGCTTGGAGTGATCGTGAGTCCCGCGCATATTAGGTCGTGCACACGTCGTACTAGCTTATAGCGACGTATGTCCCGCGTGTTATAGGTTAGACTTCCGCGTCCACGTCGTACCAGCTGATAGTGACGTGTGTCCGTCATCGCGCCGCCGCCGCCGCCGCCGAAAAGCTTATAGACTAGCTGCATCATAAGATTAAAAAATAAAAGAAAAAAATGGACGTGCGTTGGAAACATCCTTGGACGTCGCTGATCTGTGGACCGACGGGGTGCGGTAAAACAGTTTTTGTTCGGCGATTCTTGTGCCATCTCGAGGCAATGAGTGACACACTCTTCGATAGGATTTTATTCTATTATGGCGATAATCTCGATCGCGATACCGAGTCAATGTTGAAAAGTAGTACGACGACCACGCCCAAAATCGAATTTCACGAGAGCCTACCACAACCGGAAGATTATTCAAACGACAATGAGGCAAAAAAACTCGTAATTATTCACGATTTAATGCGTGAATCATCAAATAACACGATTGTCGATTTATTCACCAAAGGAAGTCATCATAAAAATATTAGCGTTATTTTCATAACGCAAAATATTTTTCATCAAGGCCACGGGCAATGGGATATTTCGTTAAACGCAAATTATATAGTAATTTTTAAGAATCCACGTGATGAATCCACACGGATATCTACTTCTCGACCTGAAGCAGTCAACGCCTGATATTTGCCGCTGGCGTACAACTATATTTCCTGACGATCCGCAGATGCAGGTATACGTACCGAAAGGCAAACGTAGAACGCGTCAAAGGTGAATGAACTTGCACACAGACACACACACACAGACACACATAGAGTGCGTACTGGTATTTAAAATATTGTGGGTGTGAGAGACGTTCAGTTATAGTGCGATCGTCGGTAATGTGCAAACGTGCTGCTGGTAAAAATTGTACGATGATAAAGAAGCGCGGAAATCGGCAGTGGCCTGCACAGCTGCTGATCGGTCAACGTCACGTCGCCCTACTCAACGCCATCTGCGATGCGAATAGAGAACAACAAAGAGCACTGCTATGCACATCCGATGAATCACTCGTAAAGTTTATTTGTGAATGTGCCTTAAATATTTTACACGGTGTGGTGAAAGTCAAACCATCTGTGAGAAAACGTTTAAGTAAATTTAAAAATGTTCTGCGACAACTAGCACCATGTTTACCGTCGTGTCCGCGAACTAGGAAAAGCCAAAATGGTGGTGGAAAAAGACTCAGAGATGGCGCCACAGACCGTAAACATCGAAAAATCAATTGGAGAGCAAAAAAACGTCTTATGATGCAAAAAGGGTGTGGAGCATTCTTGCCCCTTTTATTGGCACCCATTATCACGGGTCTGTTTAGTAGACTGTTTGGCGGCAACGGTGCAGAAAGTACCGAATAATTAACGTGTGTTAAATGGAGCACGCAAAGAAAATGGTTCTAGTCCCGGCAGAGGAGGTGGCTGCCGCGAAAGATCCAATGATCGGTAGCGGTATTAAAAAAACCGTACAAACACCAGGCGATCCTATATCACGACTCGATGCTGAACTTGGCGGTATTTTAAACTCAAAAAAATATTCCGATGATGCTAGCAAGTGGAAAGAGTATTTCCAAGTACTACAACGATATTTATTTCTCGTGGAGAAGAAAAACGGACCGATTGACCCTACGCTGCCTGGAGCAACACCAGCGCCACCACGACCATCGGTGAATGAAGATTTTAATGAAATTAATATCTTAAATAGTGTACCGCCAAATCATAAACGTAGAGCTCATGCACTGTTGCAATACATACGCAATTCACCGAGTGCATCACAACGCGTCAGATGGGACAACGAGGGTCGTGTGACAATTGACGGTGAGAGAAGAAAAAGCTCCGCGAGAGAAAAAGCTTTAAAGCTAACGGTCGACGACAGTTTATTCAGACTCTTAGGGCTGGTGCTGTACCTCGCGAGTTTATCGGGAATGATGAGTTATGGACTTTGGCTGATGAGAGTGTTGCTGTAAAATGAAAGAGAAGTGATCAACAGTATTATAACATCGACGACAATGACGACGACGAAGAAGACGTACCGGAGAACTATCAGCCCGGTGAAAAACGATCGACAACAAATCGTGTGCAACAATGGTACGAACCAATTAGTCGCAAGCAGCGATGGAAGAACAAAGGGACTATACCTGCTGCTGCTTCAGGGCCTCAAGAAACGGCGGCTTCAGTGGACAAGACACCGACGGGAAAGTCGAAGAAGAAGAAACCTGTCACACCTAGTAATAGACTTATCGAGGCCAATACTGAACGTATTCTGGACACTGCTATTACGGGAAAAAGAATAGGCTGTCAAGGATTTGAATATTGGCTTAAAATGTGAATTTTAATATGAGTGCAAAATGACATTCGAAAGCACTTATTACGATCCTTCGCATCCTGCGAGTTACGCTGGAGCAAGGCATCTAATCAGCAATAAAAAAAATAAAGTAAACGATGTTTATGACTGGCTCACCCAACAGGACGCATATACACTACATAAACCCGTGAGACGCCAATTCCCACGACTTTACTACAATATCGGTAATATAGATGACGTTTGGGAGGCTGATCTCGTTGATTTACGCTCGTTAAAAAATTACAACGATAATGTCTCATATCTACTCACGGTCATTGACGTGCTAAGCAAATTTGCATGGGTCGAACCACTACAAGACAAAACTATACACTCTGTCGCCGAGGCATTTAAACGGATTTTCGAGCGCAGCGAGGGTCGACTACCTGTATACCTGCAGACCGACAAAGGCAAAGAATTTGTGGGCAAAGAGCTACAGGTTTTTCTGAAAAAGACCGGTATAGCCAAAAGCCGCAATTGTCGAACGCTTTAATCGTACGCTCAAAGACCGAATGTGGCGCTACTTTACACATCGAAATACACGACGGTACATCGATATACTACAGCAATTTGTTTATGCCTATAATCACGCAAGGCACTCGACAATAAAAATGCAACCAGCTGCTGTGACTTTACACAATGCAGATATAGCACTGGAGAATATGACAAATGCATCGCTAAAATAACGTGAAAAAAGACGTCACACTACGGTTAAATATAGACGTGGTAATTACGTACGGATTGGTCGAACAAAAGGCACTTTCGAGAAGGGTTACGAGCGTAATTTGAGTGAAGAAATTTTCCGAATCGACAAAGTCGTAAATCGTCAAGGAATACAACTTTACGAGCTGCGTGATCTCGAAGGAGAATTAATCGACAGATTTTTCTACAGTGAGGAAATAACACCTGTGCATGAGAAACGCATGGAAGAAGATAAAGATTTGAAGATCGATCGGATCTTACGGACAAAAGGGCGCGGTACGAAGAAACAGCTTTTCGTCAGCTGGGTTGGCTACCCTTCGAAATTCAACTCTTGGATACCTGCGTCTAACGCATATAATATCGATACCTGACAATCCCACGGGTATCAGTGTTCTCACTATGTACAACGACGAAAGCTTTTTTCTCATATTGCCGAGTAACAGCAGTATGCAATACTATCCCGATAACACGACAGCGCATTTTATTACACAACTTTCACGTGAATTACATCTTAATGGGCAATGGGCTGTGGGTTTATCGGATATACATATATCCTGCACAATGACACATCTACAGAACGAAGACACGAAAATTAAATGGACTCCATATGGCGAAAATGAACGAAGAAGCGGTAACATACCGTACGGTATATACAAAAGCCATGAAGAACTCATGGAAAAAATTAATGATGTTGAGGGCCTACGAGAATCCGGTATACAGATTGTCGGTGCTAAACAGGCAAACGGATACGTGGCTATCGATGCTAAAGAGTTCACGGATAAACCCGGTACACAAATTACATCAAATCAATTGAGAATTAGCGACAAGGTACGACGTATATTGGGCTTTAATTTAAAAGACGGTTTTGACTTTACTAAAGACCAAGACTCATACCTGCGCTTTCATCGTGGACATCAACGCGTCGGACAAACACCCGCCTGCATCTCTCGAGCTCTACCTGAACAGCTTTTTGTGTATACAGATCTCTGTATACCCTATACAGTGGGTGATACTCAAGCTGCTCTATTGCGTATAGTCAATTTGGATACAGTACACTATAAATATGGATCGACAAAAGTGAAATATTTTTCACCACCAAATTACATACCTCTACTCAACAACTGCTTTCGCACAGTGGAGATAGATATAAGAGATCATCTGGGGAAAGCAATCACATTCGAGTACGGAACGTTAACCCTAACGCTTCACTTTAAACGTCTCTCGTAAAACGCGATCGGGTACGTACGTACTTTTAGCACCATGGCGGTCCATTATACCTCGTACTACGATAATCAACGTTGGAGGTGGCGCTAGTCGTATAGGCAACGTGTTTGCCGGTGCACCGTATCAGCGAGGACACGGAATCGGCCGCTTTCTCGGTGGACTCTTCAGAAGCGTACTTCCACTACTGACAAGAGGCGCTAAGGCCATAGGGAAAGAGCCTCTACGCTCAGGTCTACACGTTCTCGAGGATGTGAGTGGTAATCATGTGCCGTTCAAGGAGTCACTAAAACGACGAGCTGCAGAATCAGGAGAAAATTTAAAACGAAAAGCTAACGAAAAAATCTCACTATTCATGAATGGCGCTGGGTATAATAGTGCGATCGCCACGAGAACAATGCAGTCGTTAACAGTTCAAGCACCTGCGCGGATCTCTGCGCGAAAACGTACCGTAAAAAGGAAAAGGAGCGGAACTATATCATCGGTGGCAAAGAAGAGGAAGAAAAAGAAAACCAACAGTAGGACAGCGAGGGAAAAGTGACAAAGAAACGCGTCCAACGACGACGACGACGACAAGGAAATACTAAAAAGAGGAAGAGACCTACAGTGCCGGATATTTTGGGAAGTGCTTAAACATGTCTTTCTTGCACTCACACTTCTGTGAATGTATGAAGTCGGAACTCGACTTATTCACTATACTACCAACACAGACATCGATAGAATCGTCCCAATACGTACACTACATTGAATTTGTTATACCTGGCCACGGTGAGGAATACCTCGACCTAGCCCACACAATGCTCTGTGTAAAACTCAAAGTTCTGGCCACTGGCCCCTCATCCTACGCAGTAGCACCTGTTAATAATTTTTTACACAGCCTCTTCAATCAGGTTGACGTGTTTTTCAATCAAAAACTCGTTGCACCACCCAATAATGCTTACGCATACAGAGCGTACATTGAGACATTATTGAATTACGGACCAGCGGCAAAACAGTCACATCTAACGACGGCTTTGCCGTCGTTAGGTGTGACTGTTGGATTGTTGTGTCAGTATGGATTGCTGACAACCCAGGTACTTTTGAGGCTCTACCTGGCACAAAAACTATAACCAATAATGGCCAAGAGACGAGATCGCGATATATAAGAAACGGTAAAACCCTGGATTTAATTGGAAATTTACACTGCGATGTTTTTAACCAGGATAAGTTTTTGTTAAATGGTGTAGAAGTGCGTCTACGCCTCGTACGCTCGAAGGACGAGTTTTGCCTTATGGAATCACCAGTACAAGGAGATACACACAAGATTAATATAAACGATGTGACTCTATTGGTACGTCCAGCAAAAATTAATCCTGGCGTACTTATCGCACACGCTAATACTCTGGCTAAGACAACAGCCAAATATCCGATAACACGAGTGGAAGTTAAATCATTCACCATGCATAGAGGAATTATCGGTGATACATTGGATAATGTAATACTTGGACAATTGCCGAAACGCATAATACTCGGCTTTGTTTACAATAAAGCATTCAACGGTGACAAAACACTGAATCCCTTCAATTTCCAACATCATTCGATAAATTATCTATCGCTCTATGTGGATGGTCAGCAGATACCAGGAAAACCACTTCAACCAGAGTTTGGCGGAAACGATACATGGATTCGGAGCTATCATACGCTCTTCTCAGGCACAGGTATACATTTTGAGAATGAAGGATTGGACATTGACCGTGAGGCATACGCTCGAGGCTATTGTCTGTTTGCCTTCGACTTAACACCGGATTTATCAGCAAACTGTTTCACCCACTGGAATCTCGTGAGACACGGTAGTGTACGAATTGAAGTACGTTTTGCCTCGATGCAACTATAAATTGTATAGTTTATGCCGAATACGATAATGTCATTGAAATTGACTCTGCACGACAAGTTACCACCGATTTTAGTGCCTGAACAACGGAAGCAATAAAAATCTCGTCCCACTCCATCGCCTCCGCTGCCGCCGCTGTCAAGATGTTTTGGGGGAGAGTGCGCTCCTCCGCCGTGGATAGTATTTAAGAACCTCTAAACACGCATACTCGACAACAGTTCACCACGAGTTCTCATCATGGACGCTATAGTGGTCATTCAAGCCCTGTACGGAAAACAAGGTGATTTCCTGCCTAAGGAAGTTGCAGTGACTACACTACAAGACGATAATATCGGCCATTGGCTCTTTGAAGCACCATACGGTTTTGGTGATTTACCGAAAGAAATACGAGGCAGTAATAATCAATTACCCTGCTACCATCATGGACTCGAGTGGGTTGACGGTGACACACCACTGTGGAAAGTTTACGTTAACTTGAGAGCCATGTGTCGCTACGCTTTCCGCATATACACACGTGGCGCACAAAAGGCCGAAATTTTACGCGATGTACTTGGACGAGATATTATCAACCTGGAAGATTACGAAGGACTCAGCTTCAAAAAAATGCCACCATACGACACATGGTGTATTTATCACGGTCTCACCAAGGACGATGATGCTAAATGTGCATTAAATAACGTGGGAAAACTAAAACGTTTTCTTCAAACTCAACTTGTCGACACGACAAATCCAATTTATACGGAGCCACTTGGATCACTAAATCAGAAGGACCGTCCAGATGGCCCTATAAAAAAATCGGTGCGTATCGAGATCCCAAGCGCTTCGGAGATTACATCTGTGGGTCAAGGGTATATAGCCCATGCACCTGTGAAGGGTGTCGACAGTGTTACGACAAACACCTGTGACGCCACAGTACCTGATAACGACGAAATAGTGACCCTTTACCGTGCGACCCTACGCTCACCACCACCACCTACACCACCGAAAAGGCAGACAACATCTACCACCAGCACCACCCACACTCGTGGCGGACATTATCATCATCATCATCATCATCAACAGCGCAGACGCCGCCCCAACGCGGGATCCGAAAAAGTATATAATGAACAGTCTGGAGGTACTGAAAGCACTACAACACATACCAGCTCAGACGAAAGGAGTGTTTCCCGCCGATTGTATCCCAAGTCGCTGGTCTAGACCCGCTGCAATCGTCGCCAATACCGACGATCATACCAAACCGGGGACTCACTGGGTAGCCGTGTACGTGGACAACAATGGCCGGGGCATCGTCTTCGATAGCTGCGGGCTACACCCACTCGTTAACAAACACCATAACCGTATACGTCGAAACACCGCAACCTACGAGTGGAATACAAGAGCTCTACAATCAATCAAGTCTAGAGTGTGTGGAGAATACTGTGTTGTGTTTCTTGATTATATGTCTCGTGGCTTTAGCCTGGATATGTTTCTACATATATTGTCGACAAATAAGGTGAAAAATGATAATATTGTGCGACGATACTATAAAAAATTGGGACATCTAACACGTAAAAAACGTTATACGAAAAGTGCACGGTCTAGTGTACTAGAGGGAACCGGCAATATATGTGCAGCATCGTGTATACAAACATGCACACCTCGTTTCGGTTGTCATCTATAAATATATACATATATTTATATGTATATTTACAAATACATATGTACAATACCATATTCAATACATATATATGTATATATGTATTGAATATGTATTGAATGAACCCCTGCTATTGCGCCACTGGAGTGACGTCATTTATTTTCTCTGGGAAAAACTACCTGAACACATTCGACAGGATCCCGAGGTTGCATCGTATCAACTCTGCGTAGAACACACAGACTCACCAGATCTACTGACGCAAATCGATAACTGCCTTCCAACCAAGCGGGAATGCGCGCGCTGCCTGCAGAACAACCCTGCGACGGTGCCACTGACGCCGACGGATCTACCACAATCAACGATGTCACTTCAAAAACCCTACCGTGAAACTACTGTCTGAGATACACATACACAACTACAACATTTGTAATATTTTTTCACACGAATAATTAACTACTATGTTAATAAATCAATGCTTTTGAAAATCATGTTTTTCTTTTATTTCACGAATTACCTACCTGAAAAATGTACCATCATCCGAAAAAATTCTTTTTATCGATTTTACCGACTTATCGATCCGGAAAATTTATCAACATCCGGAAAATTGAGTTACCGGTTGCAGGACTGGAAAATTTACCAATATCCGGAAAATCGAGTTACCGATAGTAGAATTGGAAAATTTACCAACATCCGGAAAATCGAGTTACCGATAGTAGGGAAAAAATCTACAATACCGACTGCAGGAGGATCGACCTATTTTGACCACGAAAATTATGAACCGCGGTGGACAAGTGCGCACCCACCAATCAGCGCTAGGGAAATCATCTTACCGAAAAAATATTCAACCAATCAGAGCTCAGGGAATCAAGGCCCCAAAAAACCCACTCAACCAATCAGAGCTCGGGGAGTAATGCAAATTAGCCCCATCTGTTTAAAAAAAGGAGGTGGAGGAAGAGGGGATTTAAACAACAAATGAGAGCTCGGGGAATTATGCTAATTATTTCCACCTGTTTTAAGAAAGGAGTGGGAGGGAGAGGGGATTTAAACAACCAATCGGAGCTCGGGGAATTATGCTAATTATTCCCACCTGTTTTAAGAAAGGAGTGGGAGGGAGAGGGAATTTAAACAACCAATCAGAGCTCGGGGAATTATGCTAATTAGACTAGACACGGCGCCAGACGGGAGGTAGGGAGGGGGTCTGTCTCCCCAGCACGAGCGTCTACTACTGATACATGTACAAATATATGTCGAATGCAATTAGAATGTAATTTAAATGTATATTGGAATATACTTTAACATATATCTTTGGTATATTGGAAAATATATACACATACATACGAGGAATGTAATTTCGACATAATTTGTATGTACATTTGAATATACCTCAACATATATTTGTCGTAGATGGAAAAGTATACAGTGAGGGTCAGGTGAAACTAGACACCCAACAGGCGCGTGGGCGTCAAAGCGACGGTTCTCAGCCGCGTCGTTTGCCTGTTCGGCTTCCGAGCTCGGCAAACGGTGGCATGGAAGGAGTGGCTTCGAAGAGAGGGGATCGGCGGGCCCGACCGACTACGAATTCACGGAGCACGAAACACTCAAGCTTAGCATGAAGGCTAAAAATTAGTTTTGTTCATTTATGATGTCTTATCAATAGTGATGTACCAATGTGCCAAAGGGCAATAATAGCAACATTACAAATTACCCGTATGGTGGCAATATCACCTGCTTTGAGTTTGATTGAGATTATTACAATATTAGTTAACAACTAATATTGTAATGATTATTACAATATTAGTAACGAAATTAGGTTGCCGTGTGTATTGTTGAACAATTATTTATTTTAGTAATTTGGTAATAACATTATTAAAATTATTATCGTCCAAAGTAATCTCTTTAGCACCTTCCATATGCTTGATTTTTTTCAAATTTTTATATTATCGAGAACTGTTCGTAATTCTCTCTCAAACTCTCTCGATCTTATGCGACGTCAGTCAATGTGCTCAGACTAACTTAATTGCATCGTTTTGAGAGAAAAACGTCCTCTAGCATTTTTCACTTCAAACAATAGTTTTTAAAATAAACAAAATGAAATCGGTGACGACACAACTCCCACGCAGATTACTCTAAGAGTCTTGCCCCTACGAAAAAGTTGAACACGACCTTTTCTACACAACAAAATGCAAGGAATCGCAACAAACAAGTAAAAAGTTAATAACTTGCTAATTACATTAGATAGTCAAGAATTTGTTGCTCATTTTCAACAACTATCATTTTGTCGGTTCTTTATTAATTTGACTATCTTCTTTGCAACATTTTCAGACGAATAAGTCCTTTAGTATTGTTTTGCTGAAAGCAATAATTTTGAAAATAAACTTTAAGATGGGTGGAAGGACATCTTCCACGAGGATAACCTTAAACGTCTTACCCCTACAACAAAGTTCAACAAGAGATTTTTTACTCAATAAAATTCAACAGATCAAATGATTATTTTTAAGCAACTAATTGTTGTCTAGCTAATGCAATTAACAATTTATTGACTTGTAACTCGATTTTCTTTATTTCTTGCACATTTTAAAGTGAAAAAGGTCCTGTTCAACTTTTTTGTAGGGACAAGACTTTTAGAGTAATCAGCGTAGGTATTGAATCGTAACCGATTTCGACGTGATTATTTTCAAAAGTATTGCTTTAAGTAAAAAATACCAAAGGATGTTTTCCTTTTAAAATAGTGCAAGCAATGCAGAACAATCAATTTCGGACCGATAAAATAATTGTTGTTGAAAATAAGCAACAAATTGTTGTCTACCTAAAGCAAGTAACGGGTTATTAATTTTTAACTTGTTTGCAATAATTTTATCGGTGCGCAATTAATTTCACTACATTTCTTGCACCGTTTTAAAAGAAAAACGTCCTTCAGTATTTTCCGCTAGAAGTAATAGTTTTAAAAATAAGTACGTCGAAATCAATGGCGACACAGCTTCCACGCAGGTTACACTGAAAGTCTAACTCCTACAAATAAGTTTATCAAGACATTTTTTAGTCTAAACTATGCAAGGAATAAAGAAAAACCAGTTAAAAGTTAATAACTTGTTAATTGCATTAGTTATACAACAATTTGTTGCTTATTTTCAACAACAATCATTTATCGGTACGCAATTGATTATACTGCATTCCTTGCACAATATTAAGAGGAAAACGTCTTTTGGTATTTTTCACTAGAAGCAATACTTTCGAAAATAATCACGTCGAAATCGGTTGCGACTCAACACCCACGCAGATTACTCTAAAAGTCTTGTCCCTACAAAAAGGTTGAATAGGACCTATTTCACTTTAAACTATGCAAGGAATAAATAAATATAAGTTAAAAGTTAATAAATTGTTAATTGCATTAGTTAGACAACAATTTGTTGCTAATTTTTAACAACAATTATTTTATCGGTACGCAATTAATTTTACTGCATTCGTTGTACAATTTGAGGAGAAAAATGTCCTTTAGTATTTTTCACTAGAAGCAATACTTTTGAAAATAATCACGTTGAAATCGGTTGCGACTGAACACCCAGGCAGATTACTCTGAAAGTCTTATCCCTACAAAAAAGTTTAATAGGACCTTTTTCACTTTAAACTATGCAAGAAATAAATAAATATAAGTTAAAAGTTAATAACTTGTTAATTGCATTAGTTAGGCAACAATTGGTTGCTTATTTTCAACAACAATTATTTTATCGGCAAGCTGGCACCCCCATTTTTGAATTTCGATTTTCTTGGAACTGGGTGTAGCCTAAAATTTTTTTTGGTGGCATTCGAGAGCCCATAAATAGCCTATAATTATCGTGCAAAAATTTGATGAAATTCATTAATATTGATTTCGCAATTTTCTTTTTTTCTTTCTAGATTTTCAAGGATACTTCCGATGGGAGAAATATTTACATATCTGGGGAGCCCATAAACAGCCCATAAATGTAGTGCTAAGAAACATCCCCTAAGTATACCTGGAAAAAAGATGGCGCTCGCTTGCCGGCAAGCTGGCACCCCCATTTTTGAATTTCGATTTTCTTGGAACTGTGTGTAGCCCAAAATGTTTTTTAGTGGCATTCGGGAGCCCATAAATAGCCCATAATAATAGTGCAAAAATATTATGAAAAAAATGATTTTTTTTTTCATTTTCTTGAAAAATTTCTAGATCGTCAGGGGTAGTTCCGACCGGGTAGTGACTAACATATCTGGGGAGCCCATAAACAGCCTCTAAATGTAGTGCTAAGAAACATCCCCTAAGTATACCTGGAAAAAAGATGGGGCTAGCTTGCCGGCAAGCTGGCACCCCCATTTTTGAATTTCGATTTTCTTGGAACTGGGTGTAGCCAAATTTTTTTTTTGGTGGCATTCAAGAGCCCATAAATAGCCTATAATTATCGTGCAAAAATTTGATGAAATTCATTAATATTGATTTTGCAATTTTCCTATTTAATTTCTAGATTTTCAAGGATACTTCCGATGGGAGAAATATTTACATATCTGGAGAGCCCATAAATACCCCATAATAATGGTGCAAAAATGTTATGAAAAAAATGATTTATTTTCATTTTCTTGAAAAATTCCTATATCTTCAGGGATAGTTCCGACCAGGTAGTGACTAACATATCTGGGGAACCCATAAACAGCTCATAAAGTAGTGCTAAGAAACATCCCCGAAGTATACTTGGAAAAAAGATGGCGCTGGCTTGCCGACAAGCTGGCACCCCCATTTTTGAATTTTGAATTTCTTGGAACTGGGTGTAGCCCAAAATTTTTTTTAGCCGCATTCGAGAGCCTATAAAAAGTCTATAATTCCAAGGTATCCAAAAAAATTTTTTGCTTTTGTGAGGGTGCTAGCTTAATCGACCTGTAATCTGCGTGGGTGTTGAGTCGCAACCGATTTCGACGTGATTATTTTCGAAAGTATTGCTTCTAGTGAAAAATACCAAAAGACATTTTTCTACTCAAATTGTGCAACGAATGCAGTAAAATCAATTGCGTACCGATAAAATAATTGTTGTTGAAAATAAGCAACAAATTGTTGTCTAACTAATGCAATTAACAATTTATTAATTTTTAACTGGTTTTTCTTTATTCCTTGCATAATTTACACTAAAAAATGTCTTGATAAACTTTTTTGTAGGAGTTAGACTTTTAATGTAACCTGCGTGGAAGCTGTGTCGCAATTGATGTCGACTTATTTATTTTAAAAACTATTGCTTCTAGCGGAAAATACTAAAGGACGTTTTCCTCTTCAAACGGTGCAATGAATGCAATGAAATTAATTGCGCACCGATAAAATGACTGCAAACAAGTTAAAAGTTAATAACGTGTTAATTGCATTTGTTAGACAACAATTTGCTGCTTATTTTTAAGAACAATCATTTCATCGATTCGCAACTGATTTTACTGCATTCCTTTCCCATTTTTTAGTGAAAAACGTCGTAAGGTATTTTCCGCTAGAAACAATAGTTTTGAAAATAATTACGTCGAAATTCATAGCAACACAGCTTCTACGCAGATTACGTTAAAAGTCATGTTTCTACAAAAAACACTTCATCACGTTATTTTTTACTCTAAAGTGTGCAATGAATAAAGATAAACGAATTAAAAGTTAATACCTTGTTAATTGTATTAGTTAGACAACAATTCGTTGCTTATTTTCAACAACAATAAATTTATCGGTCTGCAATTGATTCCTCTGCATTCCTTGCATCGTTCTGGGAGGAAAACGTCCCTTGGTTTTTTTCGCTAGAAATTATACTATTGAAAATAATTATGTTGAAATTCAAGGCAAAGTCTTACTCCTACAAAAAAGTTAAACAAGACCTTTTTTACTGCAAAAATAGTAATGAATCGATGCAAACTAGTTGAAAGTTAATTAATCGTTAGTTGCATTAATAAGTCAAGAATTTGTTGCTTATTTTTAGCAACAATTATATTATCAGTGTGAAATTGATTTCACTCTATTCCTTTCACCGTTTTAAGAGGAAAATGCACTTTGGTATTTTTCGTTACAACCAATAGTTTTAGAATAACACGCGTTGAAATCGGTGGTGCCTCAGCCGTCAAGCAGATTACTCTAAAAGTCTTGGTTTTAGACAACAGTTGATTACGACCTTTCTTAGTCTGAACTATGCAAGACTAACTAAAAACAATTAAAAAGCTAGTAACTTGTTAATTGCATTAATTAGACAAAAATTTGTTGCTTATTTTCAACAGGAATCATTTTATCGGTGTGCAATTTATTTCATTCCATTCTTTGCACGGTTTTAAGAGAAAAACATTCTTTGGTATTTTTCGATAGAAGCAATACTATTAAAAGTAAAAATGTCGAAATCGGTGGCGACACAGCTTCCACGCAGATTACTTTTAAAGTCTTACTCGTATAAAAAAGATGATTAGGATCTTTTTTACTTTAAACTATGCAAGGAATAGAGACAAACAAATCAAAAGCTTATTATTTGTTAATTGCATTAGTTGGCCAACAATTTGTCGGTTATTTAAAAGAAAACATTTTATTCGTCCACAATTCATTTTATTGCATTCCTTGCACCGTTTTAAGAGGAAAACTTTATTTGAAACTTTCCACTAGAAGCAATAGATTGGAAAAAGTACATCGAAATCATTTTCGACACAGTTTCCACGCAGATTACTTTACAAATCTTGCTCCTACAAAAAAGTCGATTTCGACCTTTCTTACTGTGAACTATGCCGGGAAAAAAGAAAAGCAAATCAAACGTTAATAACTTGTTATGGTAATACTACTTTTCTATTTTTAAAAAGTCACCCGAAAAAATGACTATTTTTAAGCAACGAATTGTTTTGTAACTAATGCAATTAACAAGTTATTGACTTTCAACTTTTTCTTGTGATTCCTTACATTGTTTACAGTAGAAAATGTCTTGTTGTACTTTGTTGTAGGTGCAAAACTTTTGAAGTAATCCTCGTGAAAGCGGTGTCGTCTCCGATTTGAACGTATTTATTTTCAAAACTCTTGCTTCTAGCGAAAAATACTACAGGGCGTTTTTCTCTAAACACGATGCTACCCGCGTAGAAAAAAAAGAATCTTGTGAAGAATCTTTTAAAGAATCTTAAAAAAAGTCTTGAAAGAATCTTTACAGGAATCTTGAAAAGAATCACGCATAGGAGCCGGAGCAAGATTCTTTCCAGGATTCTTTTCAAGATTCTTTCCATCCGAAAGCGTTTTGAGAATCTTTGAAAGAATTTTAATGAAATTCTTCAGAGGAATCGAGCGAAACCTGTTGATGCTTTCCAGGATTCTTTTCAAGATTCTTTCCATCCGAAAGTGTTTTGAGAATCTTTTAAAGAATCTTCGAAAGAATCTTGAAAAGCGTCTTTAAGAGAATCGTGAAAAGATTCCGTCCATTAAATAGAAAAATCGTTGAAAATTTTTTAATGAAATTCTTCAGAGGAATCAGCAAACCCTGTTGTTACCTTCTCTTGGTGTCGAGACAGTAAATTTCGGTACGTCAACGAAGGGTAAACCCCTCGTGAATGGTCGAACTCAGAACAGCTTTGCAGTCTTATATACGTTCAGGCTTCAAGTCACTTGCGAGAAACGCTTCGACCGCTCGCCATCTAGCGGAGTATTGAATATAAGTGTTTCGTACGATGCCACTAGATGGCGAGCGGTCGAAGCGTTTCTCGCAAGTGACTTGAAGCCTGAACGTATATAAGACTGCAAAGCTGTTCTGAGTTCGACTATACACGAGGGGTTTACCCTTCGTTGACGTACCGAAATTTACTGTCTCGACACCAAGGGAAAGTAACAACAGGTTTTGCTCGATTCCTCTGAAGAATTTCATTAAAATTTTTTCAACGATTTTTCTATTTAATGGACGGAATCTTTTCACGATTCTCTTCAAGACGCTTTTCAAGATTCTTTCGAAGATTCTTTAAAAGATTCTCAGAACGCTTTCGGATAGAAAGAATCTTGAAAAGAATCCTGGAAAGCATCAACAGGTTTCGCTCGATTCCTCTGAAGAATTTTATTAAGATTCTTTCAAAGATTCTCAAAACGCTTTCGGATGGAAAGAATCTTGAAAAGAATCCTGGAAAGAATCTTGCTCCGGCTCCTATGCGTGATTCTTTTCAAGATTCCTGTAAAGATTCTTTCAAGACTTTTTTTAAGATTCTTTAAAAGATTCTTCACAAGATTCTTTTTTTCTACGCGGGTAGGAATGTAGTGAAATCGATGGCGTACTGACAAAACTATTGTTGTTTAACTAATCCAATTAATAAGTTGTTTTGTTTTATCTCGTTTATTTCGTTTCTTTGTATTCTCATTCGTAAAAGACCACTTTAGCATTCTTGTTGAAGCAAAGCTTAAAAAAAATCGTGCAGGACTTGCACCGCCACTACGTCGACTTGTTTATTAATGAAAGGGTTGTGCCTAGCCAAGTATAACAGAGGACTTTTATCACTCAGTATGCTGTATTTTTGTCTCACGCACGAAGTAAGTACAAAACCCAATTTTGTGCAAATGTAGAGCCAGCAGTTGTAATGCGACCAGTTTCAATTGATGACATTTTACAGAAGTACTAAAAGAAATTTGGTACCGCTAAAATCAGGGCTGCATAGTATACCCAAAAAATATCTAATATTTTCAGTCGTCGAATAAATCTCGGAGCGTTTGAATACTGGTGGAATTAAATAAAAAGTGAAAAGCAAGAGAGTTTTCATTTATTTTTTTGCGTGAATGCATAATTTTTCTGCGATAAATAATATGACTAATGTCGACGATGTTAATATTAATCTTTATGGAATCTTTTTCTATTGTTTTTTTCTGTTTTGTTTTTGCAAAAAGGATCTTGCCGTTGACAAATAAATAATAATAATAAAATTGTAGTTGGATCGTAGACGAACGTAAGGACATAAAAATGTCAAGCATCAGTGAAATTTAACGGTTCCGCGTTTCTTCCTGTACGATTTTTTTTTTCGAACTTCCATTATCGACCTTACAAATACGATTTCTGTGCGATAAACTATCCAGTTTATCTGGACTGGATTCCTTACCGGCTAAAACCCTACCTCCTTGGCTTCCTAAATCTTTTGTACGCCCCGCGGAACCGACGCTAGGCACTACTTCGCGGGGGAGGTCTCAGCCGCAGCTCTTCCTCGGTTGTTATGCAGTTACCTTACTTTTCTCATCCTCATCACGGCGGTGCAGGCGGGATTAGGGTATCTTCCTAGTTCTGCACTAACTACGTTTTGTTTCTTTCTCTCTCTTCTCGTCGTAGCTTCTTCAGGATTTCTGCAGAGAATGACCTAATTGCTTGACATCCTGCGGCTGTCGCTAGCATTTCCTGTACTAGTGTATGGCTGTCTCTAGCATTTCCTGTTCTGTGCGATAAACTATTCAGTTTATTTTGGAACAGGCGTAACTACACATTACGAGGAGCATTGTCGATAACCAAAAAAATGAAAGAAACAAAGAAAAATTGTAAATCTAAGAATCACGACTGATTTCCAGATTTACAATTTTTTTTAATGCCCATTATGCTTCGGACAAACATTTTTTTTTACCTTACAAAATCGTGTACATTTTTTGCGATAATTACACTGAAAAAAATGTCATTGATTCAATAAATCCATCGTTTGCGGGCTGCCAAAAACAAGCAGTATCAACTTAATTTAAATTCTAATTCCTCCAATTCCATACGAGATCGAAACAATATCTCTAAAATAAGCAAAATAATATTTTATTATTTCAATGTTGAAAGGGATTGAACGAATAAGAACTAGAGTTAATTAAAAAATACTTCTCTTTGGCAGCCCGCAAACGATGGATTTATTGAATCAATGACATTGTTTTTCAGTGTAGTTCAATGTATCTTGGAGAACAAAATCTGGATACTCGGAAAATGGGTATACCATCGGTGCCAGGATACTTCTTTTTCAGGTACGTTAAAAACGCACCTGATGACGCACGAAGACGCATCTTTGTAGCGTCCCTATCTCCCTACCATGCCACTCTCCAGCCTCCTCCAACGGCACACGAGGACGTAGGAGTCGCTGCGTTGAGTAGCACTGCCGGTGAAAGGCCGCAGCCAATAAGATTTGAGAGTTCCCAAGCGCGCGCTTCGCTGCGTGTCTAGTTTCACCTGAACCTCACTATATATAAAAAGGTAAAACAGGCATGTGGAGACCAAATGCAACAGGCACTTCTGTACGATTTTTAAAACGTGAGTGCCTAAAAAATGGTTTTTTTTAATGTAAAAAACGTTTTCGATATGCCATTAGCTACGGCGTTTATTTTGGTTCCAAACGAAATATTTTTTTTTTTTTGTAATGCGTGCATGAAAAGTGGTGCTTTGCATGCAACTTTTGCGGTACGAAAGTGTCCGATTGCATGGCAGTATTAAAAATATAGATTTTTTTTATGTTGCATTTTCCCCTGTCTGCAGGCATTACGCCTATTACAGGATCGGCACGGATCAGTAGCCAGTCCCCCCTGGGGGTCTGGTCCGGATCAGTTACCAGGCCCCCATGCGGCCGCAACCGACTTCCCCCTCTATATCGCATTTTCCATAGCATTTCTGCTATGGGCATAGGGAAACTGCGGAAAACCTATACCGATATAGCCGGTCTCGAGTTCGCCTCCCGGCACCGGAGCTACGTCACGTTTCGTCGAGAACGTAAACACGGACTACAGCTGTATACATGTGACCCCCACAGGTGGAAATACCTGTGTGGGTCTCATGTATACATCTGGAGCTTCATCGCACCCGTATTTATATTTTCGACGAAAATCGACGGCACCGGGAATCGAACCCGCGATCTACCGATGCTCTGGACTAAAGGCCAGTACACTGACCACTAGACCATCTCACCGGTGACAATATAGATTTACGTGTACACAATATACAATTCTGTCACTATTATCCATTGAGAGTTAATTATTTCTACTTTCGGCCTTGTTTTGCGAGGCGAAAACGGTCGCAGCTATGTTCAATGCAGATAAAGCTGACTATCACAGTCCGTATCCCAAAACTATCATATAAAGTACCACTGATTCATGCACTCATTATAAAAAGTATGGTGCGTAACGAGGACCAAATGTTAGCGATTGCGATGGGGGTGATTGCTGCAGTCGCTTCGCTCGGACCTCATATCTCAGACTCATCGCAATCAGAAACTTTCGGTTCGTGTTGCACAATATGTTATTTCAAATGCATCTTACTGTACCCAGAAAAAAGATTTGGCAATGTTAACTAAAATTATCTATTCAACATTCAATTATTTCAATCAACGAAAATTTACTTTCCCTCCAACAAATATGTATTTCATTCAATTTTTCAGTTTTTTTATTTCCAACCTATTTATTTATTTGAATCAATTTTCACTGTGCAGCGAATACTAAAAAAAATATTTTATTTATTGCTACTAAATACTTTCTTAATCCGGAAAAAAGATCTAGTTAAAATGACCAAATACATGTATTAGATATTTTTAAATAAAATCAATTAGAAGTATCTTATAATCCAATATATATTTATTTCCTTTCAATATTGGAGTGTATTATTATCAACATGCAACATTTATCGATTTGATTTAATTCTTGTCGTATATTTATATGAAAATTATATATTCTTTAAATCGGCAGCAGTGGGCGTGCGGTCGGTGTGTGGCTTCGACGGTCCCCAGAATTAAGCAGTATTATTTACGGTCATAACTTGGATGGGTGACCGCTTAGCCGTGCACTGGTTTGCGCGCCAACTGCTGAGCGGGAGGCAGTTTTTGAGCTTCTAAGGGATAGTGAGGAATATCCCAATACATTTTTTTTTATTAACATTTATGTAACTGCCGACCAAAACCGGTGCGACGGTCTAGTGGTTAGTGTACTGGCCTCTAGTCCAGAG
Organism: Ephialtes manifestator; assembly: GCA_963970395.1. Classification (NCBI taxonomy): domain Eukaryota; kingdom Metazoa; phylum Arthropoda; class Insecta; order Hymenoptera; family Ichneumonidae; genus Ephialtes; species Ephialtes manifestator. The sequence continues at coordinate 28,846,164 of OZ019974.1, read as the reverse complement.
CATCGGTAGGTCGCGGGTTCGATTCCCGGTGCCATCGATTTTCGTCGAAAAATAAATACGGGCGCGATGAAGCTCCAGATGTATACATGGGACCCACACAGGTATTTCTACCTCTGGCGGTCACATGTATACACCTGTAGTCCGTGTTTATATTCTCGGCGAAACGTGACGTAGCTCCGGTGCCGTGAGGCGAACTCGAGACCAGCTATATCGGCATAGGTTTTCCGCAGTTTCCCTATGCCCATGGCAGCAATGCTATGGCGAATGCGATATAGAGGGGCATTAGGATGAGTGGCTGCGGGCAACACTTTAAGTGGGGTCTCTATGAAGGAACGGGGAAAAAGGGAGAGGGGCAAAAACGTAAAAGCCTGAAGAAGGCATACGAAGGTAACAAAAAAAAAAAAAATATATATATAACTGCCGACCCAAATATATATTCCTTAGATCTGAATATATTTACTATTCAATAAGTATATTAATTACAAATTAAAAAATTGATTTGAGGTGAATGGAAGTCTAGTAGGTCAGCATCCAAATAAGAACTTTTATTTCCGATGCGTAGATTCTAGACCAGTTAACGAGATCTTTTTTCTGGGTGCGCAATGAAAAATATGCCCGATACGCTCTAAATTCGTTGATATGATAAGAGGAACCTGCCAAAATGTGACCAAAATGAGTTGGCGTCAGTAAGAAAATCTCGGAGCGTCTCGGCTGTTCGATCAAAATTTGGGCGAATGTACTCATCCCGAGGTACTATCTCGTCTATTGATATGATGTTTTTTCTAACATAAAAATAATTACCTTACTACATATATGCTTACGTTCATTTAATTTCTTGTGAAGTGGCAGGTACTAAAAATTTATGATGGAATCCCACTCTAAAATTAATTCATAATAAAATGTAAGGTTTTTCCGGTTGATCGATTTGACATGAATTGCCCGATGCACGTACTGGTATTCAATAATGTGATTTCGTGATTAGATGTACGCACAGTGCATTAACGTAATAGATACTGCTGCTCCCGATCTTTATCGCTAAATGGAGGTTTCGCGTCGACCATTAAGCTTTGCCGACAGTATCCTGCTCATAAGGGAATAGACGGGCTGCCTTTTGTATCAGTGCGCGTGATTTCCTTACTGCTCCGACAATGAATGTTTACCAAGTATTGTGGGCTACGCGATTTCTTCCAAGACTTGCCGGCGCTGCACCCTACAATTTATCGACTACGAACATTAAGTTCTCCAGATTCGGACAAATCTGGCCACTGCTTAAATTGTCAATTGCCGCAACGAGTCTGTACCTGTATAGCAGCAATTTAACCTACGAATGCTGTGAAGTAAAATCTTTTTTGTTCACATTGACAACCTGCCTGCAATATTTTACCGCGACTTATAGTGTCCTCAAAGACGGTTTCTGTCAACGCGCTATGATCGATGTGGTGCAATCAATTGATCAATATGATGCGAAGTCTGGGTACGATACTGACGCCACCGGCAGGCAGGAAAATGAACGCGTTCGATTGTGGAGTTTCATATATACGAGTTTACTAATAATATTAGCAATCGGTCGATATTTGGCTTGGAATATTCTTGATCTTAACCCAGCCAGTGAGATGTTTGTCATGCAAATCGACAACTCAATTAACATGGTAGTCATGTTCATAGTTAGAAAATATGAATTGTTAATAAAATGATTTTTTTCTTATGTGTTGGCTTCCCATATAAGTAAACTGTATGAATCTGACTTACTTCATGCCGTAAAGAAATCTTGTGCTGCGTATGACACCTTTATGATGTATATCGGGACTAAATTATATTATATATCGTTATCATTGAGATGCTGCTATCAAGGGACGTAGTGTCTTGAGACAAGTACATTTACTTACGATAGTGATGCATTGAAGAGGTGAACCAAGACTCTCTTACTCGCATTTCGTATTTCCTCCACTTTTTTTAGGCTCTCATGTTCTGCAAAACGCACAAAAGTGCCTATTGAATTTGGTCTACATGTGTCTAAATTACCTTTTTATCGTAAAATGTTATTATAATCTCTGATGGAAAAATAACGCAGAATTTCTCCGAATTTCTGCACGTTTTCGGACGTCGATGACTAAATCAAAGCGTCTTCAAACGTAATAATTTTCAGAATTTCGCAGATTTTGCCTAATACTTTCTCCAAGCTTCTCCGAAACAAGATAAAAATTAAAAAAAAAATTAATGATTATATTTAATTTAACTGAACAGGTTATTTTTGTCTTTTAATTCAATATTCGAACTTATTCCACGCAGTTTGGTACATATGTAATTGCGGATAATGATTTAAAATTATTATATCATCGAAGGAGCTCTAACTTGAAACCTTGTAAATATGAATCTGAGCCATAGACCATTCGGCTATCTACACTTTTGGACATGCATGTTTTTATTGTCTAAATAATATATATCTGATCACTTCTGATAATCGTTGATTCTGTTTTAAATCCAATTAATTGAAAAAAAAAACAATAAATGACCAACGGAACCAAGTTAATAACATAATATGATCGAGAAATAAAAAAGTCAATTCGAGGTTATGCGACTCGAGTGTAGCAGAAGTCAGTTTTCGCGAGAGTATATAATAACACGGCGCGTCTATTATTCGTGCAAATTCGAATATAAGATAAATGTTACGTGTTGCGTTGGAGACATCGCACTGTCATCCCATTATTTATATCGCGTTCCACTAATTGTTTTGAATAATGGTAAATAAATAAACATTTATTTAAAAATACGTAATTAATTTTGCTGTCTCATGGAGGAAGCATTGTTTACGTGAAAATTATTTTGTTCGAGATTTTCATATCGGGACACTCACAATAGTCCAAAACGTTGAGAAAAGTGGTTTAGGAAAAATGTCTGCATGTGTGTGTATGTGTATGTGCGTGTGTGCGTGTGCGTGTGCGTGTGCGTGTGCGTGTGCGTGTGCGTGTGCGTGTGCGTGTGCGTGTGCGTTTTTTTTCTGAGGCGGGGGGAAATACTTTATGCACCATGGGGAATTACGAACATCCCCGTGTGCCGGACTGGATTCCTTACTGGCTAAAACCCTACCTCCTTGGCTTCCTTGACCTTTTGTACGCCCCGCGGGACCGCCGCTAGGCACTACTTCGCGGGGGAGGTCTCAGCCGCAGCTCTTCCTCGGTTGTTATGCAGTTACCTTACTTTTCTCATCCTCATCACGGTGTTGCAGGCGGGATTAGGGTATCTTCCTAGTTCTGCACTAACTACGTTTTGTTTCTTTCTCTCTCTTCTCGTCGTAGCTTCTTCAGGACTTCTGCAGAGAATGACCTAATTGCTTGCCATCCTGCGGCTGTCGCTAGCATTTCCTGTACTAGGGTCTCTGGTGTTATGCGGTTGTTGAGTGCGTCCTCCACTTTGTCGCGAGCAGGGATGGGCGCATTCGAATGAAAAAGTATTTAAATACAGGTTGAAAATACAAATGGTTTTTCACTCGTTATTTATTTTTAGCTTAAATAACGAATTATTTTTCATTCATATTTTTAAAAAAATAAAATAACGAATGATTTTTCACTCAATATCTTTTCAAGTTCAAATAACGAGTGAAAAGTCATTCGTTATTTGAGCTGAAAATAAATAACGAGTGAAAAAACATTCATAATTTTTTGAGGTTTAAATAACGAATTAATTTTCACTCGTTATTTGTTCGAGTTCAAATAACGAATTATTTTTCATTCATCATTCGGTCGACTCCAAATAACGAATTATTATTTTTTTATTATTTTTATTGAACTTCCACCACGTACGCCACTTGGCTTTTACGAAACTCCACCTATTTTTGCGGCCGCAGCCGACTTACGCCCACCGTATCGCATTTGCCAAGGGCTCAGGGAAACTGCGGAAAACCTGAGCCGATACAGCCAGCGCCTCTCTAAGTCCCTCGATGACAATACGAGTAAACTCAAGCACGGTCAAAGGTGGCGCTTAGCGGGACACCTCCCATCAGCGATGTTCCTGCTCGGCCCGGAGGACACCATCCGCTAGATAAGAACCCGCGGGAGTCACCCCGAGCTGAACACGAACATCACTGATGTATTTTAGGCACATATTTATTAAAGGTGGGAATCCAACCTCCAGGATACCAGAAAAATCACTTTGGAAAATTTCCAGCGGTGTCGGCCGGGAATCGAACCCGGGCCCGCTGCGTGCAAACCCGAGCCCTCATCCACTAGGCCACTGCTCTCCTCAAATAACGAATTATTCTTCATTCGTCATTCGTGTCGACTCCAAATAATGAATTATTTTTCATTCATCATTCGTGTCGACTCCAAATAACGAATTATTTTTCATTCGTCATTTGGGTCGACTTCAAATAACGAATTATTTATCAATCGTCATTCGAGTCGACTTCAAATAACGAATTATTTTTCATTCATTATTCAATTCGTCACCAAATAATGAATTATTTTTCATTCGTTATTTGGGTCGACTTCAAATAACGAATTATTTTTCATTCATTATTCAATTCGTCTCCAAATAATGAATTATTTTTCATTCATCATTCGTGTCGACTCCAAATAATGAATTATTTTTCATTCGTCATTCGGGACGACTTCAAATTATCAAATTATTTATTTATGATAGTCCCATTACTGTAGAACAATTAGCTGAATAAATAAATATATAAATAAATAAATCGGAAAATCATTCAAAAAGTTAATAAGTAGATAAATAGCAAAATCGTTCGAAAAATTGAAAAATAAATGAATAAATATAATATCGACATCTAAGAGACGAACTATCCGGATACCTGAAAATCTTAGCAATAGTCCTTTGCGACCTGTTTCTGTTCTAACTTTCGACTAACTTTTAACTTTCGACTAACTTTTGACTAACTTTTGACTAACTTTTGACTAACTTTTGACTAACTTTTGAATAACTTTTGACTAACTTTTGACTAACTTTTGACTAACTTTTGACTAACTTTTGACTAACTTTTGACTAACTTTTGACTAACTTTTGACTAACTTTTGACTAACTTATGACTAACTTCTAACTTTTGACTAACTTCTAATTTTTGACTAACTTTTGACTAACTTTTGACTAACCTCTAAATTTTGACTAATTATCAACTAACTTCTAACTTTTGACCTTTCACTAACTTTTGTGTAACTACTAACTTCTTACTTTTGACTCACTTTTGACTAACTTCTAACTTTTGACAAACTTTTGTCTAACTTCTAACTTTTCACTAACTTTTGACTAAGTTTCAACTAACTTCTAACATTTGACCTTTGACTAACTCTTGTGTGACTACTAACTTCTTACTTTTGACTAACTTCTAACTTTTGAACTTGACTAACATTTATCTAACTACTAACTTCTTACTTTTGACTAACTTTTAACTAACTTCTAACTTTTGAGTAACTTTTGACTAACTTTTGACTAACTTTTGACTAACTTTTGACTAACTTCTGACTAACTTCTGACTAACTTTTGACTAACTTTTGACTAACTTTTGACTAATTTTCATCTAACTTCTAACTTTTGACCTTTGACTAACTCTTGTCAAACTACTAACTTCTTACTTTTGACCTTTGACTGACTTTTGTCAAACTACTAACTTCTTACTTTTGACTAACTTCTAACATTTGACTAACTTTCAACTAACTTCTAACTTTTGACGTTTGACTAACTTTTGTCTAATTACTAACTTCTTACTTTTGACTAACTTCTAACTTTTGACTAATTTCTAACATTTGACTAATTTTCAACCAACTTCTAAATTTTGACCTTTGACTAATTTTGTCTAACTACTAACTTTTGACTTTTGACTAACTTTTGTCTAACTACTAACTTCTTACTTTTGACTAACTTTTGACTAACTTCTAACTGTTGACTAATTTCTAACGTTAGACTAACTTCTAGCTTTTGACTAACTGTTCAGTAACTTCCAGCTTTTGATTAACTGTTCAGTAACTTCCGACTTTTGACTAACTTTTGACCAACTTCTGACTTTTAAAAGTTAGAAGTAAGTTAGTAGGTAGTCAAAAGATGGTGAAAAGTTAGTAGTCAGTGAAAAGCTATAAGTTAATTGAAAGTTAGTCAACTGTTAGAAATTAGTAAAAAGTTAAACAAGGACGCAAAGGAGAACCATTGTTCTACGTAAGTTCTACTTACTAAGTTGCACATTGCTTCCTCATTATTTTTCGCGATTTACAAAGCTACCTCTATGGGAAAGTATGATATTCAATTTTTGGCTTCCTCATAGAGGAAGCTTTGTAAATCGCGAAAAATAATGAGGAAGTAATGTGCAATGTTCTACTTTCCATTCTTGTTTTAATTTGATAAATATACAAGTTGTAGATTCGCTTTGTCTATTTCGTTATTAAGTTATTTCGTGATTATTAGAGCATTTCCGAAAGTGAATGTGATAATGGATAGTTTTAAAAGTAATTCAGCATTCCATAAAATCAATAATTTCATAACGTTCGTCACAAAATTATACATATATAATGGCTGAACATTGTTTCATTTATATACAAAATTTGAGCTCGCTATCTTAAGTTTTGCAAAAGTTACAATAGAGCGATAATGTCAATTTTTTGAAAAATTCAAAACATCATAAAATTTTAATGGTTCAACCGATCCTAACCAAATTCAATAGCAATCACCGGCGTATGAAAGCTCACATTCATACCAATTTTAAGA